>JADLIF010003237.1:0-70035 GCA_016648015.1 Steinernema khuongi | reverse complement strand
CGTGGCAGATCCTTCTTATTTTCCCGATAACAATTATGTGCGTCGAGAAAAAAATTCGCCACAAACAAATTATTCCACAGACATCTGACCAGTCATGATAATTTTCCCTGTCTCTCTTCATCTGCCGAAGTCTATCCGCCAAAATTCTTTGGGAGAGTCATTCTACAAAGTGTCCTCAAAAAGCGACTAAAAACGATTAAAAGAGAGTGCAGCTTGTTTTGGGACACGCATTCCACCACGTTTCTTTCCATTTCCAGAATCGATAATGTCTTTGTTCAATCATGTTCCGCTTCCATGTAGTTGAATCGCGCGCATTACTCGAGCGGAGTATATTGAAAAGCCACTCTGACTCCATTATCAATTTTCCCATCGAATGATTGACCCGGTCGTTATCACCCAAGAGAGACAGATAGCGACTTAGATGCAACACGCATAGGTCTTCTCTGCCATTCCAGAACGAGTGATAGGTTTGAGTTGATGGTCGGCATGGTCTAAGACATAATTGATGCATCAACGTGAGACTAGCACCCCCTGTGCTCCTGATGTTGGCAGGTGGACGAGCAGCTGTAATCAACACTTCCGTTCCACGTATTTCCTGTCATGACTCATGGGTCATTTAAGGACTCCAGGGTGCGGACAGGGTGGGTGTGAAGCGATTTCGACGCATACATGTGGGCTATTCTGTAGGGCGTGTGAATCTTTCATATTAATCATAGAACGTGTACGGCCATTACCGCATATGCCAAGGGCTGCTATTCCTTTTGTCTACTATGATTCGTGGCTTGTTCAGCTTTAATTGTTGTCTCTTTGCTCAATGCTCCTTTACATACAGTTCGTTCCTATGGCATGTGTCCTATGATGCCAGGGTGCATGTGCAAATGTTGGAGTCGTAAAACGAAGCGTGAAAGTGGAATCGGGGTACACACATCGAGGTATTTCTACGAACTTACATGTTAGTATTATCTAAGGCACGCCATTATTTCTTCGTGTTGCGCTTACAACTTACGGTGCTCCAAGGTGAAATCCTTCAATTAAAATCTATGCTCTGCTCAAAGATCTTTATCAAATTTAAGTTATGAGTTTGACGACTCGTCAAACCAATTTTTATGTCTAGGATTTAACCTCCCTTTTTAGACCAAAAATAGTATAGTAAATAAAGATTAAGCCTATTATTGCTTATTAGTGCAGAACATCTTTATTCTTCCCTTATTGCTATTACAATAAAAAAGGTCTATTCAGAACCTTTTGATGAAAGCACAGCTGCGAAGTAAAAAACCTATTTTTTGGCAGGGTGTTTACACGGACCATTTTGGTTTCCTCTTTGTTGTTGATGGTTCTGATGTTCACGTCATGTTGTTGACGGTCCAAGTTGCCATAAATGTTGTTGATTCGACGTTATTGATGCGCTCAATCGATTTTACCACATCGCACCTCGTGGTGTTGTCGGTCCTCAGTCTTCCTTTCGCAAACCGTTGACCCTACGTTGTTTCCTTGGAAAGGCTCAATGGGCTACCAGGTTACGCTTAGCTCTGCTTTTTTTGAAGTGACGAACGCTGACATTGTGGCGATTGACGTCCAACATGGTGAAATCCGTCCCTCTCCTTCCATTTCCCACGTCAGAGCACGTAACTATGGCGCAAGTTTCGTTCCCATGCTACAAAAAAATAGAATCCAGTCTTGTGCTCGTCCACTATTTTTCATGCGCGCTGATTTATTGGCCCTGTATTCTGTAGAATGACTTTTGGAGAACCTCCCACTTCCGTTTCAAAAATTGCAATTATAAAAAATATCCAGCTGTTCGTAGTAATCTCGCCCGTTAGTGTTGATCGACTCGCACGCTGGTTCTCAGTTATATTCCACTTATTTCCCTATACACGTGGTACTTTTCGCAAATGACCCACGCGTTCAAGAACTACCCATCGATATGATACTATCATATCGATACTATACTATACTATACGTGTTTATATCACGCGACGCGCGCTTACTCCGGTCTCCTTAAACCATCACCAGTATAACTTTTTAATGATTTCAGGACATCCTTGAGAATTCCGGTGAGTCACCATGGCCCTCAAGCGCATTCAGAAGGAACTCCAGGATCTCGGACGTGACCCTCCCGCGCAGTGTTCGGCTGGCCCTGTCGGCGATGACCTCTTCCACTGGCAGGCGACCATCATGGGACCGCCGGAGTCACCGTACCAAGGCGGCGTCTTCTTTCTCACAATTCACTTCCCGACGGATTACCCTTTCAAACCGCCCAAAGTGGCGTTCACCACGCGCATCTACCATCCCAACATCAACAGCAACGGAAGCATCTGCCTTGACATTCTCCGTTCCCAGTGGTCACCAGCTCTTACCATTTCAAAAGGTGAGTAGCATTCCCTAAAAGGCCATCGTATAATTCCGTCTGAGCTTTTGTATACAAAGAGCCCTATATAAGAAGACACTTTTCATATACCAAAATTAAAAAGATTTAAAAGAGTAGCCTAGCTGGAACATGTTCTTTCAGTGCTCCTCTCCATCTGCTCACTGTTGTGCGATCCCAACCCGGACGACCCGCTTGTTCCCGAAATCGCCCGCATCTACAAGAGTGACCGTGACCGTTACAACTCCTTAGCCCGCGAATGGACTCAGAAATACGCTATGTAAATGATGTAGGCACAATGACAAAGGATATTCACTAAATCTGTCTCTTTCTGTCTTTGATCACGTGAACTTGTATGTACATTGTAAATTTCCCTCAGTTGAATGAAATGAATGCCTCATTACGATTGCCAAACACATTACTAACCCGGGAACATGTTGGGGTGCACTGTCCAAGTTGATAGGAAAGAGATCAAGTATGTAAACGTATATAAATAGCTTCTGAAGATATTTCTCCTTTTTATATGTGAGTCACTGAATTTAGGAAAAAAATAATGGCCCGTAGTTGCTCATAAGTTCTACCATCATCTTGCACAATGCAGCGACTTGGGGACAATTGTAGGCAGTTAGCAGAAACAGGTTGGAAAAAAATAGTTCCTTCGCCGGATATCTTAGATTCTGATGTCCTTGGAAACTGAAATGATAAAAAATAAATAGCTTGTTCTTCATATCTCCCATTGTTCAACAACTTTGTTAATTATACTTTAGTTTGATTTCGGCTCCATTAACTGTACTCTTGAGGTAAGCATTTTGTTACATAATTTTTTAATATGAAAACTTACTGTATATACATAACAATATTTCTAATTTAGAAGGTCCACGGATCTCTCAGCTATTTCAAAACGATATCGCACAATACTGTAATATAAAAGTTACGAAAGAACGCCCAAACAAGCAACGGGACATCTTCTTACCCCCTTGATTATATTTAAATGCATTTATCGCACCCTTACACCGTTGCAACATATAATTCAATAAAGTCCATGTTCGATAAAGAATATTATGGAGTCGGCCCGCAGCTCCTTGGTTTAGGTTACTCGCGCGTTGAAAACGCTGTCTGCAAGGGTAAACAGTCGTCTGCCTGACGGCCAGTTAGATTATGATTGTAATTCCTGCTAAGTCTGCGCACAAACACGTGTTGTTCCAGATCTGCTAATCCTCCGCCTTCTGCGTGCTCTTTTTGCAACCGGTTGGACGAATATAGGCGATGAATATAACGTATATGTATCTTGTTGAAATGTGTTCTTTCCTTTAGGCCACTAATAACATCGGACTACAGTAACCGTAGCTAACATAACTTCCACATTTGGCGTAACTTTCACATAACGGACTACCTCCAGGCAAACTAGCATCTATTTGCATGGCCACCTTAAATGAAGTGGTGCTACTCTAAATCCAAGCAGCGAAGCACCGTCAATAGCTAGAACTGTCGGGGGCGGCGCATACAGTAAGCCGAAAGTGCAGGCGGTCTGCGTGGAGCCAGTGTCAACTTGTCGTCTACGCATCCTCTTCGCTCGTTTCTGCTCAATTCCGAGAGCCTCGAAGAGATGACTTCCCCTCAGCTTGGGGCCATCAACTCAGTCAACTCGTTGATCGACAAAGTTCTGAAGCAGCCTAAGGGTGATGTGGTCAGTATTTGTTGATATCCATATTAGACTTCCCAAAGGACCATCTGGTGGTTGCAGTCAAAACATGAGTTTCTCTTACGGTGCTTTTCTAAGACACTACAATAGACTGACCAGGAGATTCCATCCACGAAATCCTTGTACAATTACTAACAGCTCACTATACGGTTTCATACGGTCTGTTTGATTGCACCTACTTCACTGTTAGCGTCGCCATGCTGAATGCATAATATCTTAACAGAGCCAAAGTATCCCATATTTCAAAGATTCTTATCATTTTCCTTAGAAAATGCCTTTTGCTCACTAACATTCCTCTTCTTAGGCCGATCGCTTAAACTCCAGAGTTACCGTAGGCCTTCTTGCCGTCAGTGCCGCAGTCCTCCTCAGCACCCACTTCTGGGGATCTCCAATTAACTGTTGGAGTCCGGCCCAATTCACATCGACTTGGATCGAGTTTGTGAATCAGTATTGTTACGTTCACGGGACTTACTTTGTTCCATTCGACGAAGAACTGCCTTATGATGAGAAAGATCGCCGGAAAGTACCTATAAACTATTACCAATGGGTAAGATTGTGTCTTGGGTTGTCCCGTTTTTACAATCGATTACAGGTCCCTTACATTCTTGCTTGTCAGGCGCTCCTCTTCTACCTGCCGCGCTTTATTTGGAAATCCCTTTGTGTATTCTCAGGTATGCCTATATCCTCTTTATGGTGCCAATACACATTGTAGGATTCGACCTTATGGGAGCTATCGGCTTTGTCAATCGCTCATGGGCAGAGATCAAGAAAAGCCCTCAATCTTTTGCAGGTACAGTAATCCGTCTTGATTTAAAAATTAGTTCAATTTGCAGGCCGAATGGAAGTATTTGAAAAACATGTTGCTGTCTATCTAGCCGACAGTCTAATTCTCGGACGCCAGAAAAAGGGTCACTTAATTGGGCTCTTCTATCTCTTTGCCACCATTCTCCAGGTACTGTAGGATGTGCCTGCCACTGAAGACACTCGAAATTCAGTGCCTCAATGCGTGGGCGCAGTGGTTGTGGTTGAACTCCGTCATCCAGTCCCACGTCTCCAACACGTGGGGCTTCAGCGTCGTCACGGAAATCGTCCACGGAATCGGATGGCAGGTAAGCAACTCGAGCGCACTGTAGACGGTCTGTGTTTGCTCACCTCAAGTTGAACATTGTTCGCGCAATGCGACTTCCGTGCACTGCACTGTCGCGAGGGGCGAAGAGCATATGTCAAGAGGACCTCGTCCAAATGCTTCTACACACCGACGATCACTCATTTGCTAGCTTGTCGCTGTTTGTCCTAGGGGAAGGCTGCGAAGAAAAGGATGAGACAAGCGCAGACGGTCAAACAAAAGCGAAACAGATAGGCTGGTTTTGACACGGTTACCTGTGAAAAGGTATACGGCGAAATAAGTGATCTGTTGTTAACAATGAAAGGGTTGTAACACAAGCACATGGCGCAAATGTAACAACGGACTTTTAGAACATATGTATTCCCAGTGAGGGGGAAACATATAATTTTGAGTTTTGGATATAATCAGTTATATAGTGAAATTTTTTAGCAAACTGGGCATTTCCCTCGCATCACGCACTGTGATTTTGCCCGACGCCGTCCTGCCTCCGTACAGGTACCTAAAATAGCATCCACGTCCAGTTCTTTCATGGAGGTACTATTAGATGGACACCGTCCTGTGTGTGCTGCACTTAAACATCTACTACGAGAAGCTGTTCATCTTCCTGTGGTTCTGGATGTTCTTCGTAGCCGTTGTCACCACTATCAACACCATCTGGTGGTCGCTGACACTCTGCCGCAAAAACGCAACGAAGACCGTTCGAGGCTACTTTATGCTGACGGAAACCATGTCATCACAGAAACCCCCAATGATGAGCAAATTCCTTGACGAACTCGGTCAGGATGGTCTGTTCGTAATGGAGCAGATCACACTGAACATTGGTCGCGTTCCAGCAAGGCAAGAGATTTGTGATTGTCCGAAATTTAAAGGCCTTATTTCAGTTATCTTACTTATGCGATGAGTGTAGAACTGGAGCGAAGACGAGCTCTCGGAGGTTCCGAATATGACGAAACCAGCCCTCTTTATGAGAAGTCCAAGAAAGCTTCTGTTTGAGCCGCGTGGCCTGTCACTGTTATTCTCAGGAACGTAGATTTTGTTCTTTCACTGAATAAATTGGCGACAAAGAACGCATGTCCCACTGTCATCTAAAATCTGACTCGTAAACAAAAAGCAGCTTGAGGGTGCAGGTTTGATGAAGCCCCGGGTCGCCTGAGGCTGTGGGATTATATGTAGTTGTTACTTCCATTTATTTCTCTTTCGTACATATTTATCATTTCTTTATTACATTTCCATGGGGATATTTGCAAGAGCCATCACGATGACAACTAAAACGGAGCAATGGCTGCGATACATGACTTAGCCTGTTATTCTATTCAAAAAATGAACAATTAAGACAAATATAACAAAACTACTCGTAAAATCATCTGGAAGTTTGTTAGCGATGGAACAAATGAGATATAACATTGTACTCGTATGGTCAGCGTAGCCCGAAATCAGAGGTGCTCCATTGCACCCTCTGTCTAAACTTGTGAAAAGATCAATTTGTGGTCGACAAAGCACGATCCAAGCGTGATTTCTGATCCAACGTCTACCCTCATGGGTTTGGGGAAGACAACCATCGAGCAGTTCATTTCCTTCTCGCTAACGTAGTCCCCCATGACCGCGTAGTAGACGACTCCGACGGCTTTGCCGCTCTGCGTAGCAGTAATTGTTGTGAGACACTTGCCCATCTCCTAAACTGACAATTGCCGAACGGCTTGAGAAAGAACACTGAAGTACCTCTCGGAAAGTGACATCGCGTAGGACGGTGGCCTCTGAAAGTGGAGTGCAGCTAAGTCTTTTCAGATTGATGTCCTGGTAGTGGAGGAGGTTGAACTCGGTCAAGGCGGTGATGTTGACGCCGTGCTGAGCTGTCGGATCTAGACGCGTTTTACGGATTAGCACCTCCGAGTCGATAAGATATCCGACGATCTGGACTTTGCTAGGAATGAGAACAGCATTGGGTGCGCCTTGGATGATATCGCTCAGCATAGCAATGGAACCCTCGTTAAGTGAGGAATGAGGGGTGATGGGCCAGTGGATGATGACGTCGCACCCGTCTAAAGATAGAACAGCAATAGAAGGAACAGGAGGTCTACATTAAATTTGCTTTCTCTGACCTGTGTAATCTACTTAAAGATTAGTAACTCCCGCAACGCCCCATATTTGGGTTTAGCGAGTGCTCTATTCCTATTTGTATCATTCTTCGTTGCATGTCTCTTTTTCCGTGCTATTTACTCGATCAAGTGCATTGCTCATGATTTATTATTGTTTGATACTTCCTGGTTAGTTTGTTTATGATCCCCCTCCCCTCCGTGATGGCCTCCCGCCGTCCTTCAGTTGTACTGTCCTTCGCCTCGTCAGCACGTCTAGCATGCGGCGTTGCACTATTTGTATTCTTTTTATGTCAAAATATTAAATAAATAGCTCCTTTGTTTTCCTTTGTTACTGATCGATCACAATGCTTCAGATATTTTTCCCTCTTCAGTGTAAAAAATAACTCACCTCTAATAGCTGATTCATCACTTCTCAAGCACATGCGCTTGCCGACCTGAATAGCGTCATCTCCGCTGCAGTGACTGTACACTTTTGGAAATTTGTCCTGGAGCTGTTTTGAGATCGTAGGAATATTGGTCATATCCAGAATTCGTGCTGCTTTGGGGAGGTCGCCAGTATGACTCGAAATAAAACTGGCGATGTCATCGCTGTTCATCTGCATCATGAAGCCTTCATCGCTGACCGAGCACGACGCTAACTTCTCCGTGAAATTTTGATCCACACAAAACCTCAACGCATCTTTCTTCAGAGTCATGGTGACTTTGAGGGTCTGTCCCTCAGTCACACTAAGCGGCTTTGGGAACGGGAAGATAGCCTGCTGCCAGCACGTATCGTTAGAAGGTGCCGTGTCAATTTCGATATCACCGAATAGATTTGCTCTTGAACAGAAGGTCTATGGATGATATTCCTGCGTACGAAAGCCTACCTCCACCATGCGACAAGCGCAGTGATCTCCCCACTTTTCGTTATTTGGACGTCAAAATTCTTATTGAGACCTTCGCTGATAATGGTTTTCAAACTCGCAACATCCTGGAAGTCGACGGTGAGAGCAGGTATAGTGTCGGAATGGAAGACACATTCATCTTTGAGATCGTCAAGGTAACAACACCAGTACGGCTCGCTTGAAGAGAGCACAGGACGGTCCACATAGGATGAAAGGATAATACCGCTGTCGGTCTCTACAGCGTGCATTTTTATGAAGTCCGATGAGCTGGCAACAGCGAAGAACACATCAACCTGGAAGGAAATAATTAGAATTTAGTTGGGTCGTTCTAAAGGAACAGTTGTAAAAAACACCAGGAACATCAGTTCTTAAGGAAATTTTGCAAATCTTCAGTTTATCCTAAGAAGCGAAACTGTTGCATAATCAGATAAAATTAACCTCAACCTGAAAATCAACCTAATCAACGCCGAATTTCTTTGTTTACGGAACCTTCCCACTTTTAAAAATAATTACAGATAATTACCTTGCTTGGAATAATAACTGGATTAGGAGTCAACAGGCGGCAGTGGGCATCATAGATGGTGCTGATAATTCGTTCACCGAACGCAGCACAGTCGAGTGTTTCGGTAACGAGAATGTCGCACTTTTCCTTATCGCCCAACTTGACAAGACTGGAGTGGCACTTCAACAAATTGACGTTTCCGCAGCTGTTCCGTCGGAACACTTCCTCGGCGATTGAATGCATGGTCTCGTTCTCTTCCACTGCCAATATGCGAGACGCATCGGACCTGAAAGATTAGGAGTTTAGATCCGATTTCTTATAGTGGCAATGATGGTCGATGGGTACTGGCGGATGGTGGCCGGCGATCTGCTCGCCGCGCGTCTTTCATGTTTCGCGCAGACGACGACAGTAATCGCTTTGGCCCTTTTTAATTAAAACATCGCGCGGCGTCGACTGGGCAGGTGCACAACCCAATGAAACGGTCTAACACTTCAATCTTTTACGAATGTCAAATATTGGATTTGATAATACTCTTAGGCATATACGACATGTTAGTGAACTAACGGAGAATTTGATCTAGAACAATGGTAGATAGAGGTAACTTACTGGTTTGCGTACGCCGACAGAAGACCCGATCCACAACCGATGTCAAGAACTGATCTTCTCTCCGCCGGATTCTTCAGAATCGCACTCTCAATCGCCCTTTTGAACGCCAAATTCCGCTTCTCATCATTGACCATATAGAAGTGCCAAGCATCAAAGCTCTTCTCCGTGATGTCTTGCATCTTGCTTATCAACTTGCACCGCTCTTCGACATCAGCAACGCGGGAGAGGTTCTCCCGAAGCAATGTCATCGCCATGTAATACTTTTCTGTAAAGGGATTCAATGAGATCACAGGGAATTAAGACAAAAATATCGTAAGCTTGGGGTTTTTGAACATTTAAGATGTGTTTATGTAAAGCTTCCTACATATTCACCACATAGTCGCACGTTCTGTGTGGGTGAAGACGATGTCTCGGTCGTGAAATTTTTATGTTGGAAAGTACATCAAAGGACAGTCTGTGGAATTCGACCATACATACATAGGCCTAAGTTTTCAGAAGGAGTTGCCCATTGTTGGTTTAAAAGGGTCTGGCCCACGTTGATCAAGATGTTCACTATTGTCGTACTCTCTTCAAAGAACTTCATACGGGCAGCTTACTGCGGTCTACACGTAGTCTACACGGTTCGTACAAATTTTCGAACATAGATATCTGTATTTGATTATTAGTTTGATCTTTACTGCATATTCAAATCTTGGAAACATTTTACGACAACCCTATTAGCATAAACGGAGTTTGCCGTCGCCTCTCTTCGTCGACTGATCATCACCGGCGCTTTGTTAAACAGGGTAGTGGCACGGCGATTGCACTGCGAATGAACTTTTGCGCAGATGGGCCCATGCACAGTGCCTCCTCGGCACTCCCTCGCGGCACTTGGTCGCGCTAAGTCGCGTGTAACTGCTTGTCTCGGACAGCGCCCTCAATGGTGAGCAAAGTAAAAACTAACTCTTTAACTTAACTCGCGATACATCTTATGTATATTATTGTATATTATTGCTTATTGAGAAAAAAACACTGCAGGATTTTGGGTTGCGGATTTTTTTTTCGCGATAGCCTTTTCAGTGATTTCATTTTTTCATTAGACAGTTTAAAAAAATGGACAACTGCTGAATTATAGAGGGCAAGCGAATAATGAAAAGAATGGTCGTTTTGGGATCTCAAACCGGTGATACAAAAACATGAGAAAATGATGTATGATCGTCCCGATAGCACAGAGATTCGAGGTCAACCTCGACTTCAAGCTTGACTCAGAAATCGGTCCGGCTCTGGGATTGGACCGTAGGCTGTTTCAAGAGAAAGACGGGTTACGAAACGTTTTTCGTGGACTCCCTTTGATCGCAATCTTTTATACAGTTCTTGCTTTTGATCAATACCGGGACGTTAGCGGCGAAAACTGTGTTTTGGCATATAATGTTTTGAGGTTTTCTTATCTGTATAGCAGACTACATGTTTACTCCAAACACGATATTTGAGGTAAATCGGTACTTCACGTACCGCATCTTGCAGGCCTTGTGGATAAATGCTGGTGAACTGTGTTTCCATCAGAACGTTGTGTTGAGTGACAGCTTTGTTTCGTTTTTTAAAGCACATAATATGGGATTTTCACTGTGGTTTTGTGGATTAAATAGTGTTATCAATTGCTGATTCTAGAGCGCCATAGTGCTACCGCAATCGGCTAGGGAGAAGGGCCTCTTCGCACACGGTTCAATGGTGCGCGCGATCCGCAAACGCTCCGTCGGAAGAGCGAAAGGGACGGGACCGTATTCTTCCGAGCAGCACAGTGAGTCACTCTACCCTTGGCTTCAATGATCAGGGCAGGTGCACCAACGGAGAATGTGTCACGAGATTCTGAGTAATGGAGGGTATTTGTAGGCAACCTTCAGAGGAAAATATAAAACCGGTGTTTTCCTTGAAATTCGTTTCTGCGAAATTTTTGAGCTGGTCACAATTTACAAAACTGAACTTGCAGACGTAAACAAGGTCCAATAATAGACACCTAATTACGTGTAAAATTCTCATGGGCTGCAGAAATTATGTAAAAACTAGCACCCGTTTCCCGTCGTGAATTTTTCAGTTAACGTGTAAACAACCCTCTTGGCCGCATGGAAAAACAGGTAATAAATGTGGCAAGCAAACCAGATAACAGCGCTGCTCTGTGCTCATCGGCGAACAATGACAGGATAGTGGCCAGACGGGAAAGGACAGAGCGGGACCCGCAGACGGCGGCTCCGGCGATGATCAACGCCGCCGATTAGTCACGCCACTTCACTGAACACAGACGAACAGTTGCACGCAGGTGTATTGCGCGAACGCCAAATCCGATGACATTTCCCGTGCCTCAGACTCTCCAGTTTTGTGTAATAACACTTGATATCTTAGTCTCCAAACGGCACCGGACTATCTTGGTCTCCTATCGCCCTCTTTGTTGTCTCGCACCGAGGAAACCTTCGCTTGTATGTATGTTGTCGTGGAATAGTCTTTGACCTGCGGCGCGGCTTCCCTAATTAGAAGCAGTCGCTCAACAATCTGCTATAATTTAAGGGGAGCTTTAATTCAAGCGCGGTGAGACAAGACGCTGCCCACTGACGTAGTGATCGTAATGAAATTCAATGAAAGGCGTCAGGAACTTTTTGAATTTTAATCATTTGCGTTCCGTTGCGTTATTCATCTCAGCGCACAAATAATGGATTTAGTGTTGGTCTATCCGATGCACGCTTTCTTTCTAAACGCTCCGCTGAACAGTTCGGAGGTCAGAGCGAGGTTGAAGTTTCCTGCCCATAGCATGTCCCGTTACCTATATGTATTAACGCATATGAGAACATTCCGCGCCATCTGGCCCTAATTTGTATGTATCATCGCCGAATGGCGCCCGGGCTCGGACGCTGCTTCCCACTAATGTACGTCGCCGTTTATGACTTTCCTTGCACGCTTCCTGTATGCAGTAACCGACGAATTCTCACAGGGTTTTGAGAAGAACGCAGAATGCATTTTGTACCATTTTCTTTTGGCTGAAGTACAGAACGGTTTAACGCTTGGCCATCGTGGAGAAGGGTGATTTTCCCGATGGTAAAGAACGGATAAGCCAGATCATCTGTAAGCTGTATTCAAGGAACGAATTTTTAATTAGTTCTGCCGCTGGTGATTCATTGGAATACGCCCTGTCAGTTTGGAGGAGAATCTTTTCCGGTTTTTGCAAAAAAATGCGTAAACAAATGCCAAGATAGTCAAGGAGCTACAGTACTGAGGACAGAAACACTAAGCACATGGAAGGTGTGCATGATTTTTTGCTGTGGCAAAAAAAATGAATCTTCTCACGTGTCGACCTTTGGAAACTAACGACGTAAATTTGACGATATAAATATGAAGATCGCTCCATAAATATGCCAATGCACGCTTCAGGTTTTCCTCTCAAACTTTTTGTGTTTGCATGGCACGCTATGACATCACAGAGCGTGCCTGTATTTTTTGGAACTCATTAGCACAATGTTTATAACCGTTCAAAAGAGAACGGGATCTGCTCGCTCAGCCGTAGCGAATCTATCACGTACACCGTTAGCCGTTGGCCATTGTACGTGGTAAACATCTTCTCACTGCTCCTTTGAGAAGATGTTTACAAACACCTCTGAATGGATTTGCTTTCTGCATATGAACCTTTTGCCTCCCGCCGCTCTATCCATTAGTGTCCATCCCGACGTAAAGACCAGGATTTTCCTCAGTGACGTAGCACTCGCGCCGAGTGTTAACTCTTGGCTCTTCGCGAATAAGTGCTCCACCTCATGCAAATGTGGCCCACAAAAAAAGCAATCCAGTGACGTTGACGTCAACAGAGTAAAGATAGCGCATACCGTATGACGGAACTCTGCTCTGTACAATTGCAACGGGATTATATTTGTTTAAGACATATAATGGCCGCTTCATAATATGGCCGCTGACCGAAACCCCGTCTTTGGAAAGCTGAATTGACGTCCGGATTCTCTTTCGTTCACATGGGATAAAACGTGGCATAAGTCCGCGTCGCGGTGAATGGACGCTCAGCAGATGCGGTCACCGCCCAAGGGAGGAACAAGTGTCTTTGCAAATTGCGTCTCTTGATTCGCGCGACATTAGAGAAATTAGCGCCAGAAATACTTATGAAGTCCGAGCAGGTCGGCTTTTCCGTTTTCGGTTCACACTTGCGCTTGTGTCTTTGTGCGGCACCAGATGGTTTGCGATATGCAAATCCTTCGAAGTTGCGAAAGGCGCGGCGGCGTGGAGACGGCGACACCTGGCCTTTCGGAACTTCTAATCATTTACTTCCAAGGCAAGCCCGATAACTTCTGCGCAGGCATCCACTTAACATTCACTCATTTGCATATGGCGAATTCAACTGTACAGCACGTCGCGGAAAGCATGGAGCGCACGAATCAGCTACCGTGGGAAGGGTGCGTCTGCGCCTGTTGGGGCTTTAATTAGCAAAGTCCCGCGCTGAATTAAGCACATGTCTCTATTCTGGGAACGCACATGGAACGATGTTTGGTTATCAGAGGATGACAATGGGATATCCTAGTGTTTTGTTCATGCGTACAAAAGAAAACGTGATCGGGCGGCATGTTCCTAAAAGGGTGAAAAAGATCGCGTTCATCAAGGGAAACGTACAGCGTACGCCGATTTCGTTCAGTTTCTGAAACGTTCCAAGTTCCGTTAAACTCTTAGTCTACATACGTTCACAACGCAGCCTTTGGTGTTCATTTAGGCGCTTAATCCATTGCCGTGCGCTCTTTCGTCCCACAAATCCACACCATGCAGGTGGCCCAGCTTCTCATTGCACCTCAACAGGCTCAGACATGTCGTGCTGCAGTCGGCCGCAGTGCGGCGATCGGCGGAGTCTGACCACTTCTGGAGATTACCTCGCCGGCGCACATGACCGGCGACGCCACACATATGTGGCAGAAGACGAAGGGCGGGCGAACTCGCGCGAGGGGGAGGGACGATCGGGTAACGCTTATCATCGCGGCAAACCGATGTTGCTGTTGAGGGAGGGAATCGAGGACAACGGTGAGAAAAGTGGGCATGGACTAGCGGGCGGGCGGTGCTGATTTTACCCGGAATTCGCGTGTTCTCCCGCAGTCTGACCCAAAACGCCGTGGTGGCTTGTTTGCGCACGGGCGGCTGTAATCCTGCTTATGCCTTATTTGGGAAGCTGTGAGATGCGTGCTCCTATTGGCACCTTGTATCGCTTTGCACTATCTGCACTGTTGACTTGAGGGTGTGCGTTGCGCCGCGCGCAGATGTCGGCACTTGGGCGTGATCCTTTTCCATAAAGTGGGCACCGCCGATCGGCATGCGATCGGCATCTGTCTATGCTCTCTTTAGATCTCCCCCTAACAAACCGTTTGATTTGTCCTTTTGCCCATATAAGCTAGACACGCACTGTTTATATCGCATTTTCGAAATTCGCACCATTCGACAGTACACATGCCGACAAACAAAAGTACAGTTCCTGTCTGAATAAAATTTTTATCCTTCTGGTTTGTCTCACTTCCTCCATTGCGACTTCTCTTGGTTTCCGTCGTCACACATGGCATATATCCCATAGCTAAGCAACATCCAATTCTACCTGCTCATTGTAGCGCCGCGCAATGAGACCGAGAGAATGGGACATCGGTTTCTAGTTAATGTATTGGCTTAATGTCGTTGGGTATAACTTTCGTATACATCTTTCGCAATCGCTAACACGAACCCCATTTTAAGCTTCTTTTTCCCTAATCGCACAACTAGTTTTTGTAACACGCAAGTGCACATATTCCACAAATACACAGTCTATCAATCGATACCGAACAATACACGTACATATTTATCCGCAGATAGGCAACCTAGCGCCGTGAGAGACGTTCGCCTAAAAAAGACACACCCCATGAGCTCCGGGCCAATACACACATGCTTAAGCGCAAATATTTTTCCAGTGTCTCACGTCTCGCGCACTTCCCGGGTACCCGATGCACCCACTAGGAACCGTAAACACAATGAATCTTGATTTTTGATTCGGTGCTGCAGTGATTGCAATCGTCTCAACTACGGCGCATTGTGTGCTGACGGTGATTTATAACTCGGCGAGCCAGAATAAAGAAAAAACATAAAACACAAGCAAAAATAATTTGTAATGTGCAGGGGTGGGCGGGACGGCAAATTTAGGAGGAGGAGGAGGGGGAGGGGCGTTGCTTGTGTGCGACGCTAGTTTAAATGTCGCCAAAGAAGCGACGAAGAGACGTGGAAGTGGAAATATTAAACACCGAATAATAGGAGTCCGATTTCATGGAACACTCTATTCTGTACGGCTCGCCATGTTCATTTCGCCAACGGTGATGATGACTCTTAGTCAGATCCCCGCCCACATATCGTGATTCGCGCGTGTCGCATTCTAATTTCAACCATTCCAGAAACGTCCACTTGGTCGGGCACCAAGGGGGAACTGTAAATGATGCACGAAGCTTCGGTGCCAGCATCGGGTCCTCTTCCTCTTTTCTGCGAGGAATCGTGCGCGGCTCAGTACATTGGGCGTGATTTACATATCTTATCGACGAGCGATCGCTATGTGCAACTTGTTATTCACAGTTATGGAGGCGCACTTGTGGACGACGGTAAGCGGAAGAGAAAAGAGGTGAGCAAAATGAATTGGTTCCGATACACTTTTTTGCTTTCAGGATGCTCGTCCAGCCGTTATCAGCAAATGGGAAAAAACGAAGAAGAAAAGGATGATGAGAGCAAGACGGCGAGCATGAGAAGAAGGTGAAATGCACGCCGCGTAGCTGATAAGAGGTCGGCAATGAGGTTCAAGGAAGAAGTGACCGTTCGGACCGGCCAACGATTCGGTAAGTTGCGTTACGGCCTTACGTACATCTAATATGGAAATCGGAAAGATGATAGCGCAAGTCTCAAAGCTCAAATGTCACCTATTTAACCACAGTTTGCTCAAACGGTCTGCTCTCATACTTCAGTCGCCGTTTCAGAAATAGGATTCTACATTTAAAAACTGAATTCCAACAACCATCTGGTCCACACTACAAGAAAACAATTTTCTATCTAAATGATACACTGTGGTATACAAGCCTCTGGGAGTACCATACTTTTTGTAAACAACGTGATCACTGGTCTGAATCACATGATACGGTATGCACTTTGAAGTGGGAAACGTCGCTCAATCAAGATCACTAGAAAAAAACGACTAAATAAGGATGCCTGTCAGTAGTTTCATTTGCTACGAATTCACTGCATTCTCATCGGACTTTTGGCTAGGCTTCCTCTGATTTGTGAATAACTTACTCAGATCCTAACTCTCGTGCAAAGAGATAAAACGCGTCATCGCGTGCGCGCACTAGGTTTGATCGTCACTCCCTAGACCCTTCTCAACAAAATAGCGGCGTTGGTCGCACACAAAACGCTGTTCCCGATTCAAGAGTTAATGCGATGAACGCTTAATGAATATGAGAAAATGTAGATATTCATCTGGCACGCTGGTGACAATTACAGAAATGTTCGGCATGATTTCTAAGTATTGTTCCCATTGAGTGTGAACAGGTGCATTTCCTATTGTTGGTCGACCTTACGAACTCTAGCGGTTCAAAGATTAAAGTTCTTTCAAATTCCCAATTAGGCTCAACGACAAATTCTTTGTTCAGGGTGGTTGGTAGCGGTACTAGTATAAAGACTCACCTGTAATAGAGTAGTGTTCCGTCCATATCTCATAAGGGAACCGATAGGCCGGGTACAAGTTTTTGACCATGTGGTAAAGCCCCTCAAAGTAGAATGCTTGAATGTGCTCATAAGCGTTGATCAATAGTTGCTGGAACTCGAGGGCCAATTCGTGTCTCTGATCGTCTGTAGCGTGTGACAGGAAGGCCAGGTAGGCTCCGATTGATAAACCCCAATCCTCCTCTTGAGCTTTTTGTCTCGCCACGTGTAACATGTCTATCTTCGGTTTCTCGAAAAGTTGGTTTAATGTCCTGTTCATCACCGGAAATGGAACTGGGCCCAAGAAGATCTGGAATATAAAGGGTGGAGAAAGGTTTCGAATCTGAAGGCGCTGCGCATTTCTGAGAAGAGCGACACGGTCAAGCCACATCCGCCACAATCATCTGTTTTATATTTGCACGTGGGAGCAATGCCATGCGAGGGTGCACCGCTAGCGCCTGAAGACTGATGTCGCCCGTGGGTGAACCTTGTCGACTGTTCCGACGAACTGGGCGCTGTTGTTGACGGTCGAAAGGGCGACCGACAGACTAAATTTGAATTGCCGGCTACCGTACACATTGTGCGCGTGTGGGCAAAATCAGTGTGGTCTTGGCGGCAAGCCAACTCTTTTCGCATTCCACACGAGAGCGTGCGCCCTGTGGTTCGTCCGTTCGCTCGCCTTTGTGTCGGCGTCGTGGTGGGCTCTGCGAGACGTAGGCAAGCGCCGACCGACTGTGATAAGTTGTGCTCTCGACGCGCGCCCGCCGAGGAGCAAGTAGTGCAGGCGACGTCGTCAGTGACGCGCGCCATGTCTTTCCGTCTGTCTGGCACCCGCCAGTGCAGACAGAGTAGGCAAAGACAAGAGCAGTCACAGCGCGACGACCGGCGGCGCCCATGGATGTCAAAGGAGAGCGGCAGCAGCAGCAGAACAGAGGAGCGAAGAGAAAGAGACTCACTGCCGCGGCGGCGGCGACCGCCAACGTCGTCGGCGTCGCCGTTGATGAAGACGACTTCTCATTTGGCGCGAGAAGTTGTCGCTGAGCCGCGCGTCACCCGAGTCGAGAAGGGGAGAACGAGCGAGAGCAGAAGAGATGGAAGCGCGTTTCGCGTGTATGTCGTCGATGTTGTCGCCGACGGTTCTTCGTCGTCTCCACCGTCGTTCGACTCGCACGCGCGCGTCTTGTCTCGACGAGGAGCGCCAACCCCAACCAAGCCCAGCCCTTCCGAGCCCAGCCCAGCGTCCAGCCATTCAGCCAGCCTCCTCGGCTATGACTACATAAAAATAATAATAAACAATGATAATCAGCGGTCAGCCGGCGATCGAGCAAATCGAGTAGGAGTCAAGCGGTGATGAGACACGTGCCAAGGACTTTAAGTAATTTATAAGGGAACGAGCGTCTAGTGACGAGGGGGTGAATAACGATGACCAGCCGATGATCAAACACTACTCATGCCATACTAACGCTTTATTTTAATATGTAAAACTCGGATTCACGATTGTGATTCACACTATTACTGCATTTCTGTTGGCCGTAGCCGCACGAATCATATTAATTAATTACCACATGGCTGAGTTCTCTCTATCGTTTTTCTCCAGTAGGAGGTTCCTTTTAAGCTAGCTAGAGCGGACAAAGTAGCGCTTAAAGTTGCCAGTCATAAACAAACAATGACTAAATGTTTTCCCACGTGTAAATGCAATTCCCGTTCCCAGGCGATCTGCTGGCGCAAAAAGGAAGTATCTGTTTCTCATGCGCTAACACGATGGCTAACAGGGAGAGGCGCAAACCTGCGGAATAATTAGTCAACTCTGCTACGGGTGCAACATCGGAGCGTGGTTCTATTTCTCGACATATGTCCGTCTGCCCATCTTGCTTTATTCTTTGCTTTGCGCTTTTCTGACGGAAGCGCGCGCTACAGATCGATGTTTTCGCTGTGTATGAATGATTTCACGTGTAATTACGCATTGCCTTTAATTCACTATTTGCTCTCTGATGCTCCTCTCTGGCGCGCTTCTACTGGAAACGTTTTCGGACATTCGCTTCTCAAAAACGACATCGTCTCACACCCGAGCCCGTGGCTAATCGATATTTTCTGTTTCCGTCCGTCTCTTTCTATTTATACCGGCACAAATTAATTGCACGTATATACGCTTGCTCAACAAGCGTTCCTGGCTTCGTTTCGCGCTTTTCCTTCTTTTCTGCCAGCTGATGACGACGTTGACGTCAACAAGTCAAAACTTCTCGTAAAACACGCACAGCAAAGCTGTTAGAAAGGAAGTGGCACTATGTATTATGATGTAGGAAAAGTATTGTCACTCGTACGGATGATGTCCACATGCTCCTCTATCTCGCACCATGCCAGCAGCGACACTGGACTGCTAGTACGCGCATCGGCCTTCCTTACTCCATCGTTCTGTTAGCGTTTCGGTTGTCTTCTTGTCACACCCGTGTCTTAACAAGCGCGATGATCGTCGCTGTACTAGCATCATCTGTGAAGGAAAGGCGCTTCACAGCTATTATTCACCTCGCTTCCTTTCTGCGATTCTTCTGATTAGCCATGATCTCAAAGCGACAAGTCTGCTCGCGTTGTACGGTGACCGCGCACTCTCTCATGGCTGACCAATTCCCGAAAAACGTGCGTCGACAAGTGAAAAAAACGACCGCAAAGACGACGATAAAGACGCTCATCACCCATGACTTATATCGCTTACTAAAATAATAGATACGCTTCTAAAATGGTGACTATGAGCAGCCGCATAACATCTTTCCGCAATTTCACCGTTCCAAACAGTCAACATCACTCATTCCTTGCTATTAATCTGTGTCTCTTTGCAGGGAATGAAACGAGCCCAACTCCATATTCTATGAAAGTATCCAGACGTTGATACTCACAGATTCCTGTCGACTGAATGCAATGTCGGCTGGTGGAATCGGCAAAATGGATCCGGAAGAGGCAGATGGCGCGTAAGTGTGTTGATGCTTTCTATCATGATTTGGCAACCCAATGTTCAGTTCTATTCGCTGGTACTTAATTCGGCACGGCACAAAATGCGAACGCTGTCCACATGATTCACAATCTGTTGGCTATTTGAAATGTAAACCCACCCAGCAAAACTATCCGAAATGAGCAGTCACAAAACTGTACTTCTTTTCCCACTTACTAGTTTTCTCTTTGTTCAGACCGGAAGACGAGGATCCATATTGGAACTACCAATTTGCTGGGAGCTACCATGAGGAAGACTCCTACTGTAACAACAAAAGCAGTCCCGCCGACTATGGTGGCGATCTGGATATGTTGGGCTCCGAAAACGACATCAACACGTTGGCCGTCCCGGTATGTGCTCGAAATCTTCTCTCAAAAACTAATTCCTTTTCAGCTTTCACCAGTGCGGGATGGGTTCACAGGCGCTTCCTACCAGCCGTCTCAGTCGTCTCAGGTCCATATCAACCAGGTCGCTTCCCATGGCCCACAACCCCAGCAGCATAATCAGTTCGACATGTCGATGGCTCAAGCTCAGCAACAACCGATGCAGGCGTCGGGAATGCTCCAACAACAAGTTGTCCATCTTCCACAACAGCAACAGTCGCAACATATTCAGACTGCTCAGGCGGGACCATCTCAACCCCAGATAATACAGCAGGCGCCCCAGATATTTGTACAGCAGCCTGGAGCTTCCTCGGCGAACGTTCAGTTCCAATATATGTCCAACGGTCCGGCATGGACAACGGTGCCAGGACAACCTGGGCAGGTCCAGCAGGTGCAACAAGTGCAACAACTTCCTCAACAAACTGTGCTTCAACTAAACGGGTCTCAATACGTGCTTGTGAATCCTCAAACTTCTTGTCAAAGTATCGTTGCCAGCGGCGCTCCAATTATTCAACAGCAGCAAAGATCTGTGGCTATGTCTACGATATCTGCCCCAAATGTTACCACCATCAGCGGTGGGCAACCTATTGTCACGTCGCAACCTCTAGCATCTGATAATTCGTCAGTATTCCCCCAAGAGCAGATTCTTCTTCCGCAAGGCTGCTTGTTAAACGCTGGTGCTATGCCTAACGGAAGGATAGTGCAGGTGGCTGCACCAATAAATGCCGTAAGTTCGTCTTCTTTTTAATTTATCTTCATGCTTTCCGTTACAGCAAACTGTACAGCAAAACCACCGGGTACAACACGTGCAGCAGCCTATCATGCAGCAGTCCGCTCAACCGAATCTCCAGCAGTTACTTTCCACCCCTTCCACAAGCCAGACACCCGTAGCTCCTGCTCCCTTGTCTCAGCAAGCTCCCGCTCAAAATACGAAGAAAAGACCGATCAGGAGGAAAACTCCGGCGGTACAGAGCAAGAAGCAAGGTGGTGAGCAAGCTGCTACGAGCGCCGCAGCAGCAGTTACGGAGGCGCGGATGTCAGCCGAGGATGCGATGGAAATGGCGCAAATTTCAGCTGAGATAACGAGGTTACAACAACTGGTACTATTCTTTTTATTTTATTGATTTCTTTTAAATGGTTCATTTAGGATCCTCAGGGTTACAGCGATCAAATTAACAACTTGACGCAGAGGCGAAACGAGATTTTGATGAAGATGATTTCTGGGACAGTACTCCAGCAAGCAACTCCTTCACCGTAAGTCGCTATACACATTTTATTACTTGAAGATCAAAAACAACGTAATAGCAATTCACAATTTGAGACCGCTGTCTTGTTTTTGTCGCCGTAGTTTTCCATAGCTTCCACGTTCAGCTAGTTAAGTAAAGAATTTTCAGCCAACCTACTCAACCGACGCATCAAGAAACCCAACAGCCTCAGACGACGCCAGTACAACAGCATCAGTACCAGCCGCAGAGGCAACCCACGAAACGGGCGCCCAGTCAAACTCCCCAGAGGCCGCCGGCGATCCGTGACCCCACACCACAGAACGTCTACGAACCCGTCGTGTACGATCAGAAATCTCATGCGCAGCTCATCCACTCCAGTCACCCTTCTACGTCTTTCGAATCCAGTCAACAGCCTCAACAGATCTATGTGCAGTCGTCTGACAGCTTCCCCACCTCCCAACCTACCAGAGTTCTCCAGTACGCAACTACGTCACAAATGAGCAGTTATCAGCCAGTACAAGTGGCTCCGAGCACCATCGGAGTCGTTTCTCCTGGCTTGTACTCCGCGTCGAACGTGGTTAACTCGCTCAGTAACCAACCCGGAGGACCTGTAGCCTCGTGCATCATCACGGCACAACAACAACAGGAGCAACAACAGCGCCTTCTGGTGCCTAAACCTGCGGTCGCTACGCCCATGAAGTCATCCACCGCCGCTGCTCCTCAGCAGCCTCTTCCCTCTCCAGTGCCGGTCATAAAATTGCCCCCGATGAAGGAGTTAGCTTTAAGGATATCACAGAAGAAGGAGGCGAGAACAAGAAGGTTTGATCTCTTTACTTCAAGATATAAAATAATTATTTATGCTTTAGGATATCACGACATTTTGAAGAAATGCGACATAGTGTGGAGGTGTCCACAAACGTCGACGTCAACACGCCGTTTCGCAATGTTTCCGATGTTTGCAGAAGATTGCTACCGTTTGCTCTGTTCGATGAACCGGAGCTTCGTAAAAGTACAATTGACAAATGTAAGTCGCTTTTCGCACCTCGTTGTTCTATCAGAATTCGTTCTGATGCATTCCGCATCTCCTGAAGCATGAGATATGTCTCATCTTCTATTCGATCAGAAGCATGGAATATTTCTGTTCGGTTAGAAGCAATATATCTCTTATTTTCTATCTTTATATCTTTTTTTTTTTTCAGTCGACCACGAGCATCTAAGGATCAGTGTACATCAGAATGAGCGAAAACGGAGGATAGAGGAACGTTTAAATGCATTCTATCTGAAGGAAGCAACGGTAATATCCTGCAAAAGTGGCTTTTGTAATGTAGAATATTCCAGACACCCGTTGATAATACCCTGATTATGTTACTGTCTTTGGATAAGGAGTACGAACGACGAAAGCTTGCGGAAGAAACCGAGTTAGTAGAGAGGCTGAAGAACGGCACATCTGATGATATGTGGACGAACTTTGCGAGCACCTCTGAGTTTAGACCTTACGCGAGTGAGGTTGAAGCTGAAGTGGAAAAGAAGAGGACAAGCCTCACTCTCAATGAAGACTTCGAGAAGTTGAAGGTCGCCCCCTACGACTACTATGACTTCAGCGAGAACAGGTACCAACGTCCTGATTCTCCAAGCTCGTTGTTCTCTGACGCTGATGAGGGAGAAGAACAATCGCTCAGAATCTTACATCGGAAACGAACAAGAAAGGACCTGCGAAATTTGCGCAGAATCTATCTTCATTCTATTGCAGACGATTTCCGGCTGAGCTATAAACCTCCGTACTCTGCAACCACCGAGCTCGAGAGAGTCGAAAATGTTGACGAGTCCATATGTGACAGCAGTTTCCTGCCTGACGAGTCGCCTGCTCCAGTCGCCATCAAGCTGGAACCAATTGTGGGTCCGACCCCTACCCCCGTTTCCGTCGCAAACTTTTCACCGGCGATAGAGAAGAAGGCGATATCATTGTCTACTCCACAGTGCAGGCTGGAAACTCCTCAGATGCATTCTACTCCTCCCCGACATGTCACGCCTCAACCACCGGTGCCTTCTGCGCCTGTCGTTGTTCCTCAGTCCATTATACCGAAGAATTATCCTTCTGTCGATCCTGTTCAAGCTACAGTACCGAAAATGGTCATTCAGGCACCGGCTACGCCAGTGGAAGCTGAACGTAAACCGTGTGTGATGGATCTGAAGACGAAGATGAAGCGATATCGGCTGGAGCAGAACGCAATGAACAACACTGCAGAGAAGGTCAACAACGAAAACGTCAATCACGAGCAAAATGAGCACAAGGTGCCTCCGATGAAAATATCCCGCTTCAACATCGGAACTCTTCCCTCGACCAGCTCGACTCCTGGGTCCCTGAAATCAGAGAAGGAGAAACCTGATGTGCTTCGTCCTGAAGACGGAAAAAGGGTGGAGCTGAAAGTCGAACCACTGAAGCTTCCTCTGAAGTTGCCATCGTTGAAGATCAGTATCAAAAAGCCTACTCCGACAATTCCCGCCGAAAATGGTGTGAATCATAACGACATTGAAATCGAGGAGCGGTCAGGGAAGAAGAAGCGAAAGGAGAAGGATAAAAAGAAGAAGCACAAAGAACGTGACAAGAAGAAGCATCGTGATAAGAGCAAGGAGCTGGAGAACGATGCAGAGCTGAGGCAAAAGGTTATGCTGGAGGAGCTGGAGAGGCAGAAGATGCTAAAATTGCTGGAAGAGCAACAGGAAAGAGACAGATTGGAGCGGGAAGAGCAGGAAAGGCAAAACGAATTGAAGAAGAAGGAAGAAGAGGTTAGGCTGAAGGACGAAAAGGGGAAGGAGAAGAATAAGGAGAAGGGCAAGGACAAGGTGAAGGACAAGAGCAAGGATAAGGACAAGGATAGCAAAAAGGAGAAGAAAAAGAAGAAGAAGCATCGTCATGACGAAAACGCTCAGGACGGGCCAATACAAAATGGCGTGCACCATGGTCCTCCCTCGACTTCTATCTCCCTGATAATCCGTCCTCCCAAAGTAGAAACGGCTCTTACCCCCGAGAAGATCCCGAAGCTGAAGTTGAAACTGCCTGCTCCTCCCCCGCACAGATCTCCCGATATTCAAAAGCCTGAAACTGATCTAAATGAAATCAAACGGCCTGCGTCTTCTACTGGCTCTTCTGTAGAGAGACCAAATGGCGTCGTCGAACCTCTAAAGATACGCTTTGCTAGGAAATTCCAGTCGGATACCGCAGCCAAGGCGGCTTCGGCAGAATCGGTAACTCCTGTGGTCAACGCGCCTCCTCCACCGCCAGCTCCGCCACCAAAGCAGGAAGAAAAAAAGAAAAAAAAAGAAAAGGAAAAGAAAGAAGGCGGCTTAAAGCTGAAGATCAAGCGCCTCGCGCCACCGAGCGAGTTCGCCGAGGCTCCGACTACGCACCACCGGAAGGATCGTTCCTCCAAGAAAGAGCGAGACCGTTCTTCCTCGAAAGCGGCCTCTAAATGCGATCCAGGTGTCGCTAACCCATCGGCGTCCTCTCTGGCTACTCCGAGCGAGGCAATGAACCCAAACAGAAATAATTCGTCTATGCCGACACCTATCGGCTCTAATGATCCGAGCGTGGCGAAGATCCAGCCACCGATCCGCATGCGCATCAAGCCTCCTCCCATCCCTTCGCAATCTAAAACAGATAAGAATGACCTTCCACCTCCGGCAGAGCCTTCCGTACCCCTGAATCCTCCGCTGAACCGCAATTCGGCTCCTTCAAGCTATCACATCAACTCATTCCTCACTACACTTTCGTCGACATTGGGCAGAGGAGGGTTCACCCCGAATTGCTCAGGTTTGTCTTGTTTTAATCGCAATATTTCAAAACAAACAACGTTTTACTCTGAAAAATTTTGAAGCAAAAATCGCAACTCAAAATCACATAATTGACAAAACCGACTACTTGCTGCTCTAAATAGGATTTACTTTAGATGATGAGTCGGAAGCTGATCTGCGACATCGAACGGACGACCTGATCAGTAGACTGACGACGAATTCAAAGCCATGTGCCCAAAACTCCTCGTGACACTTATCAACTACCGGTAGCCGTCGCCTCCAAGAGCTATTACCTTAGAGCTGCTATTTGCCACACCTTCCCTCTCCCAACCACATCCCCTCTCGTTGATCCCCGGTGGATTACTGTCTTGTCGCGCATTTGGTGCTTCTGCACTTTCCTCACACGCCTTGTACCTGTGTTTTCTCGTTTTCTTCTCTTTTCCCTCCTCATTTACTCCTTATCATGGCTGCTGAACTAATTAACTTACGGGTCTCTCAGTGTCACGCGAAGAAATACTACAGCTATACTCACTCTTCCATGTTTACGTTTTTTGCAACCGTAGACCGTCGGTCTTTGCTCAGTGAATCTTCTCCTCGTCTCCCGTGCCCTCATTTGTTATCCCCAATCGAAGCGATCTTCTTCCATTATGTTTGTACAGACAGTGCCCATATTATATAAGTTCTCTTATCGCAAAACTCAGATTCTATTTTGACGAACTCACTACACTTGTCGATCGCTACCAAATGTTACTTACACCCATCCCTTTTCCAACCAACTCCAAGTGCTATTTTCGATATCTGCGTTGTTGTGCACGTCGTAAACACATGTAAAAATTGCATCTCTTCAACGGGACGTCCTTGTTCTTCTGTTCGTTCCATTCTCTTACTTATTCGTTACCACATAGAAGGCGTTGTCGCAACGTTGAAAGGTGCTCCTTATTGTAAATTTGCAGTATTCAAACATAAAATCATAGATTTTCTAGTTTTCTATCACAAATTCGTAGTACACAGCGTGATCAATCTGCTACTTCAACTTCTTTCTCTTCCTTGGATCTCCGGAGCACCCCCACGTTGTGTAAGCCAGTCGATGAAAAGTTCAGTCCAACCTCCCCAAAGTCTTGGAAACCATCGATGCTTGACATAGGAAACAAATGAAACAGGAACAATCGCTGAAGCTTTCCCCGGCGGTTATTCGTCCTCGCACACAGAGAATCTCGTCACAAGTACACCAAAGAGAGCTTAATTACGGGCACACCTAAAACGCATAAAGAATTGAGACCTCTCATTTTAATAACAAACAATAGTACACTAACAACAAAACTAAATGTAGTTGTAAGCCAAATCGTGTTCGGTTTCCACGAACTGGATCTCCAACTTGACTGGCTGCTTCAATAGCAGCGACAAGAATTCTTCTGCAAATCCGAACATCCAGTATATGCGGCGTAGATTCAGGCGGCGGGAATGTTGGAAAAATCCCGCGACGTACACAGCATTTCCCCGTCGTTTTATCACAAGCTGAAATGGTACGAGAATAAGCGATAGATCCATTGACACAGAAAACAAATGAAACAGGAGAATACGAGAACGGTACAAGAATAAGCGATCTGCTTATCACATCGAGGTATCTGATATAAACTTAACTCGATACATTCACGTGTTCCAGCCAACTGGGAATTTTTTTGCTACCGAACAATATCAATAAATAGAGCTGACCTTCGAATAAAATTGTGCAAAATATCTTACTTAAAAAATAGCCAAATAAAGTACCTCATTGCCGCTGATCGTAATATTTTGAGGAAAGAATCCACGGATGAAACGACGGATAATTTCATCCTGTGCGACTTGATAGGGCTGTGTCTGGCGAAACTCCTCCAAATTTTGGGAATGCCAGCTGAGCCATGCCTTCCTAACGCCGATATGGTGAGGTTTCTGCGCCATCTCATACGTAAGCATCTGTGAACGGTCGATAGTAGCCTGAAATATAAAATATAGTAGCCTGCGTCTCGCTCAGAGTGACTTACGCGGAATTTTCCAGCACGGTTTTTTGCGAGCGGAGCCGAAGTGGAGATGAGAGCTGCCCGTGACAACGTTACACATTGCGGTAACAGAGTCAGGTCCAATTTGGCCAAGGCCATGTCTGAAATAATTAATCATTTCTCTGCAAAGCAAATAAGTAAGGAATAACCCCTCCACCGGCTATAGCGAAAAGCGAGACAGAACCGTCGCTCTCACACCGTTCACAGGCACAGAAAAATCAGGACAATCGTTCGAAGAGTTCCCTGAAGAGATTCTACAGAAGCATGACCATCCTTTGCTTTCCGAACGACGTCGACTCTCTCATACAGAAGTTGATTCTCCATCTGGAAGAGTGATACTGTAGTCATGAAGCACTACGGCAAAAAAAGGAGTCCTTGTGATTCCGGAACAGTTGACCTCGCGTTGGAGCGAGTAGGTGTCCCCGCGTCAGAGAACAGAAAGTGGGGAAACTCGCTGAATATATCCGCGAGGAAAAGTGCAGTGTGCTCCACACTGGCACGAGAATAAGCACGCCTGGGTCGCCGACTTCATGGGCCCGAAAGTCGTTTGAACGCTGGAGGGAAAGCGGCAGAAGGCGCAAAATGTGAACTTCGAAGGGGCGCTCCCCACCTACACTGACTTCACCATAACGCCCAGATTTCCACAGATCGTATCCTCCAATCCTATCGAAATCCACTTACACTTACGCATCGTTTTCTTATGGCAACATGTGTAACATTAGATGAACATAGTGCTAGTCACTAAAGCTTCTGTTACTGAAATTTCATAGCGCCGATCACACCTTGCCAACTTGTATGGGTGGGCCGCATCCTTTCTCAATACCCAATTTGATATTGGGGCCCGTCTCAGGTGCTATCGGGCTCCGAGTTCCCATAGTTCCGAACATCACGGCTTTTCCTTCAGAGTTAAACCATGTCCAAGGAGGCGTTAGAGGAAGTGGAGCTGCTGGAGGAGCGCCTCAAGCAGGAATGGCAGCAAGTCACCGTCGACATGAAGGCTGTCGCCGAAATCAAACGACGTTTGGAAAATGGGGACAAGCCGGACTACGGGCAAGCGAGAGAGGATTTGAAGGCTGTCAAGGTCCGATATCCCGTCCGCCAAAAGGATTCAGCGGTGAGTTCCTTGGGTAGATGAAGGCGAAACCCTGGGGTTACATGTGTTCTTCTTTGCTTCACATGTTGCATCTTCTAAAGAAGATATAGGATCCGTTTCAGGTCCCCCAGCGTGGAACAGTTGACCATTCATCACCGCAGTCCACTATGGCATCCGTCCCTCTTCTCTTCCGAGAAAGTGTTTGCACCATCTTGAGTATGGATTCTTGTCGCACACTGTCTTTGGTGAAAGATGGTGGAGGATGGAGGGACGGGCCATGGTCGAAGGTAGCAGGCGACATCAGGCATAGAATGAAAGGCTTTTCCCTTAGTGTGCACTTCGATGGACAAGCTGTGGTGCGATTCAAGTCTTCGATCGCATGGAAAGAGCTAAGAAAAGCGAAGTACCTTGAATGCGGCTTCCTCTACATAGTCTCGACAAGGGACAGGCTGGCATTTTCTGACGAGGAAGGTACTGTCCACCTACTGAGACTTCTCGCTGTGAAGCACATCGGATCTATCCGCATTTTAAAAGTCCACTCCTTTGACCACTATTTGAACGAAATCTGTCCTTGGTACTTGACTGTAGTTAACGTATCGCGGTGTACGTTCAAAACCTCTATTCCCCTCACATGCTGGCTGAAGAAGATATTCGCAAACAAGTGTCTTAGAGACCTCGGTCTCGTTGGCAATTCTATCGAAGAGCCTGTAGACGAGCAGGTCAACTTAGAAAATGAAGTTCACGACCTTATTGTGCATGGCGACCATCTGTCGCGCGTTTCTGTTTGCTGCAACAACTTCATCGACGGACTGGGCGCACCCTTCTTTAAGCGAATTTTGAATTACTGGATCTCGTCCCAGGAAGGATTTCCGAGGAACGTGACATTACATTCAATAGTGGTATCGGAGCAGGACAAGAAGGACATCAAGCAAACGTTTGAAGAAGGGGATGAGCTGCGGCATCCCTCTGGTGGCCATAGGGTTGCCACAATATGTTTTAAATACGGATTGATGTTAGAATTTTTATGTACGGAAAATGAGAAGTAGCTTCGACGAGATCGGGCACTTGATGTGAGCCCAATGGTGATGTGGTGTTGTTTTGTAATATGGTATCAAATAAATAGGGCCTCTAGGGTTCCTAAACTGTTTCTAAACTGGAAATATGGATGCGATGTGGACCTCAGAACCTGGTGAAAAGGGTGTTTATCCTGCAACAACCGTCATTGGATAGCAATCTAAAGTAAGTTCCAGGTTCCGAGGGTGCTGGAGCTGCTACTGAGGGGTGAAGAAGGGGCGACGCCTGGTGCACAGCGCGGAGTATTCGGACACCATGCACGATCAGTTTCAGCGTCGCCAGCGCCTCCTTATCGCCTGCTTGGACGGGAACATATTCCTGGCATAATCTTGAAAGCGAAAGTGCAGGTGCAGTGCAAAGCATAGCTCGACGCCTTGGCCAAGCTGAACACCGAGAAACTGGCAAGCAGTTCGAGCTTTATCTCATAGAGCTGCAGACCAAGGCACACGAACAGGGTCGTCATCTCACGACTTCTCCTTGCTCAAGGCCCGTCTAAACAGAGAAAGCCCAAGAGCCAGATCAACAGTCGGAGTCGCCGAAAGTCGCAGCGCAGCTGAGTAAAGCCAACGCCGAAATTTAGGAGTGGAAGGTGCAATTCGAAAACGAATGTCTGGTCAATACCGATGAGCTTGAGAAGGCCAAGCCACGCCGGATGTAGAAGATGAATAGGTTGGGGCGCCGGTGTGGATTCGAACCCGATTCGAATACGGACACTTGGCCTTTAATTTTATTACGATTCGGGTAACCCAATCTCTGATGGACAGTTTGGATTGTACTCTGTGCTAAAGCACGTCTCATATGCACGCCGCGCACCTTGAAACGTCGCGAAAATGCATACAAATGGAGCAAAACCCAAGAGAACATCGCAAAAGTGCGACCAAAGCAGAATGTGATCCGAGATAAGCGAATCCGCACCCAACTGCCATTCAGCACACATAGAAAGCAACAAAGCGAAAACATTGGAGTCACCTAGTACAACAATGACATCCGATTTCCAAATTCTCATCGGTAACCCCTAGAGCTCATTATGTCCATTTCACGGCAACCAAGGTGATGGCGCAGCTGTGGGTGTCTTTCGCAAATGTCCATTGTCTTCGGCGGCATCTGACAAGCTAACCCTCGTAACACCTTCCGTTGCTGCGTCCTTCTGCAAAGTGGTGCTCTGCAGATACTGCGAACTTTCCGCTACTTTATTCGCTGTTTGCAGGCTGGATGCCGTCCACACGCGGAACACACGGATTGCGCACCATTCAAATTAAATTTCGCCCAAGACGTTGTTTGCCTTCTTCTCGCACAAGCTTTTCTGGGGCACCTTTGTCTTTGATTTGTTATTTCGTCCCGCAAAAAGCTCCTCACTCCTACTGCCTCCAATTAATTGCTTTCCATCTGAGGAAGAGGACTCGCTAGCAATAAGACTGGCACAATCTGACGTATCATCAACGGGCATTTACCCTTTCGAATTTAACGATACACTTTGCTGCCGTTTCCTCTGATGCAGCTAAAGAAGTCTAATAGAACAGAAACTGGGATGTGCCTTCGTCGAAATCGTCAAAATAAAACAGCACTTTTTCGCTTCCTCCAGAGACACCCGTAGCTGTTTGAGGCTCTGCGCGCGAAGCGAACATGAATGATCGGTGGACATGCTTGCATATCTCGTGATTTATTGAGATGGTCTAAGTGAGGCCGCTCAGCAAGTGGTCCAGCCAAACCGACAACTTTCTTTCCCGCTTCACCTCTCAAATTGGCCCAATTGCATCGCTTGCCGGCATACGACCTCAATTATCCTCTTTAACGGCATCCGCACTCGCAGATTCATCGTTTATCTAACTCCGGAAATGGCGGATTTGAGTGAGAACTTTGATCATGAGGGTAATGTTAGGGTGCGTTTGCAAAGTGCACCCATTAAATCTGAAAATTCGCACACTTGTAAAGATTTGACTTATGTGCGGCCACCTCCAGTTTTTCACGTGCATAGGTAGCGCTCATATCGTGTCATTTGAGCCTTACCAGGGACAAATTCAAAGGCTCTATCATTTGATCTATCGGTGCAGTAACGAATCAAAGAAGCAGGGCCGAGGCCGGAAATGGCAGTATATCGTTTCTTCACAATGGCGAGAGAGCGGAAAATATGCAAATAACATGCATTCGCTACTCGCTCGCAACGTTTATGATTCTGTTGTGAGCGAATGCCGAGGAACGATTGAAAGGCCATGAGAAAAGTTTAACACTGTGAAACTGTGCGTCTTCACTGAAAGTCACGAAGCAATTTCATTTTAGTGCTGTCATTTCAGCAAGGACTTGTAAGCTAGATAATGTTTTTAGCATTAGCTACCCAGACTTTTCATTTTAAATATCGGCTAGAATGGTCTGTGATTCTAAACAGTAAAAAACCATCTTCAAAAATGCGCACGAACCTGCGTTCAATGTTCACCTATTTTTAAAGGCAGTGATGCATGTCCACTTGGCGTACCTGTTTGAGAATTCGGATATTATACATGGGAATGAATGAAAGATGCGTCGCCGTACGGAAAAACCCGGGCTGAGTTATTCTTTGGCTATTCAACGGCAAAACGAAATGTGGGCGATCATTTACATAACAGTGCTAAGAATCGTGTTTTTTCTTCTTCGAAAAGCATGCTAAAAGCGGAACCTCAAAATATGACGGCGATGCTAGAGCGGGGTCAATTGAGCCTTTCTAACTTGATTAACACAAAATGGGCGGACATCACAATTTCTTGAGAGACATGGCTTCCCTTTCACTGAAGTGCGTGCTACAAAAAACGCTTTTATGGAAAAAATGTTGGTTTGATATGAGGCAGCAGGTGTTCCTTCATTTCATTAAAAACAGACGATTTGCAGATCTTCTGGATGCTTCTCCCCGTAAAGACACTCCCCATTGTAATGGTAATGAACTATGAAAATCTTTAGCGGCACCTCGGAACCGATATTCTTCGTCTTCCTGTAGTTATGTGATTTTAATTGGCCATAAATGAGATCGTCATACGATCGGCCAGATTCAAAATAAACATTGCCCACCGAGTCTGTGGAAGTTATGATGGGAAAACTTCAATCCAGTACAATGTTTACGGATGTATACCCCCAAAGGCTGATTAACTACAAGCGAGGATGTAACAAACCTACAGTTCACGAGAGCTTTACCAATTCAACAACACCACCAGGTAAACCTTTTTCACATAGCAATTGCACATATTAATTCTATTAGTTCTGGGTTCACCATAAAGCATAAATGAATCAGAATACGTGCCCTTAGGTAATGTAGATTTGGTAGATTTAGACAAACTCCGTTTTCTTTCCCTCCCCATTGCGTGTCATAGGCTCGCGTCGTAAACGAAAAAAATACAATGAATAAATCGCGTAAACACATAAAAACGATATAGAATATGATATGTGTAGTTTCGTAGTGACGCTTGCAGCTTGGCACGTAGCCAAAGCTGCACTTTTAAGTGTGTCATCAGGGAACCCTGATTGAAATACTCAGCGGATATTCTCATGACGTTTTGCAATTCCACCACTATAATACAATTACCTACACAGATTCTAGTTTGCTTTTGCACGGCTTTGTTCCTATACTGCAACCACCTTGTGGAATACATCGACAGACTACCGTATATGCTTTCCACTCGCCTCCTCTGTATGCTGTACTGGTCAAACTTTTGGTTCCTTCTGCGAATGCCTTCATCGCAAACAAGGGAAAACTCCCCCAAATTGAGTAAAAGTTCACAAACAACAAAACTGGGAGGCGGAACGAAGTCGGTGACGTCAATGCACCGCTCCTAAGATGTATGGTGCCCGTCGCGGTCATCAGCATACGGTGGCCCTTCCTTTTGGCTCCCCAGGCCCCCCGAGCCACCCGCCCACCACGTCATTTTTGGACTACGGGGGCGCGCATGCACGCATGTGAGTCTGTGATTATGTCGACGAGCACTTAGCCGTGGGAAAACAAACCTCTAATCATTGAATAGCTGCGGAACGCGAGAATGCGAGCTCGGGCCTTCAGAGCGCAGTGTGAATGTAGTAATCAACTACAATATTTCGCGCTGTTCACAATATTCAATCATACGTGAAGGGGCAGGAAACCCGGCCCCTTAGCCGGGGATGTTCGCCGCTGTGCCCCTTTTCTACTCGAACGTGTGGTAACTTGTTGAAGGAGGCCCTCATGGACCTCTCCTACGCGCACCATTTTGTCCAACGAACGGAGGTGAGGGCCATATGTTTCCGCAGGACTTCGCGCCAATTCCAGCCAGTCAGAGCCGACTGCACGCTGATTGAGGGGCGGGGTGGAGAACTCTAACTGCTGAATGGGGTGGGGCGCTTGTGTGTGATTTCCGTTCACCTCATTAGGCGCCGTCTTCTCCCATCGTCTCTACTCCGGAGCAGCAAGGCTCAACAGTCCACGTTCTGGCCTCCTTTTCCCGCCTGTCCCTATCCCTTCAGGACCAGCAGCTCCATCAGGCGAGACCGTGTCTGCCCGGAAGGTTTCAGCTATGGAAACGAGCCGCTTTTTGGCAGATTGAAGACACAGTAGGGATACTACGGCCGCTGCCCAACTGTATCCCTCGGGACCGGTCTGTCAAGTGTCCGCGGCAGGCAGATAAGCCGCGTGCCGTCTTTGCCATTATCTCAGCTGAACAGACTTGGTGGCGGGGAGAAAGTTCGCGTGCGAAATCCGTGTCAATATCCGGTGGTCTCGATTGCGCGTTAATTGCGTGGCTAAATGCCAATGTCCGTTTCAGGGTATAGGACGAAGACGACGAGGTCTTCTGTACATCAGCGACGATGATAGACTATCTCGGCATTGTCGCCATCGTCTTCTTCTATCTCCTCATTTTGGTGGTTGGAGTGTGGGCCGGTCGGAAGACGAAGAACGTGAAGGATGGCGAACAGACCGAGGAGGTCATGTTGGCTGGCAGGAACATCGGCACTTTGGTTGGAATCTTCACCATGACGGGTAAGCTGGATTTTCTGCTGAGGTTGTCTTCCCGTAGAGCCGGTAAGATAAGAATTAGAGGGGACCATTACAGGCTTGGTGATGGTCGCGGAACTCGATACACATTTTGTGCCATGACGAACTTTTAAATGTGTTCATGCAGCTGACTGCTTATCCTACTCACGCATGTAGGGTCTTTACTGACATTTGATACATTCTCGACGTATATCCCAGTCACGTCTGGTCACGTCAGAACATTTAGAAACTTCCTTTAATAGCTTTTCCACCATTAGAATCACTTCCAATTGAACTTGTGCCGAAACTGAGGCAGTTTGAGCAAAACAATTGACAACGGCCCTTAGGGACCCTTGCATACATATTTCCTGCGGCGTTTGATTTCACAGTACTACCGATAAAGGAAAGGAACTTTCAATCTGACTGGCCCAAAAGCGCAGTAGCTGAATTAGAAGACCCTCGGGTTAGCATACTGCGATGAATACTCGATTTGCGATGAATACTCAGTCGGATTGCTCTTTGTAATCCTGCGAATTGACGAGCCGTCCCTCTGCTCCGGAGCTCATTACCGGAATTAGTCATTAATTCTGTCTCCGCATCGCATCCACGCATCACTCCGATGAATCGCGTTGTCTCCAATTAAACTTTCACTTAACCCGTGAGAAGCGCTCAAATCTGGCCGTCGGCACCCGTTTTCCGCCCTTTACGCCCGGCGGGTAAAAATATCGACTTTCACTGGTGGTTGCGCGGACGTTGCGCCTGAAATTCGGCCCAACTTCCGAAACATAATATGAGTATATATGTATCTCTTGGGGCTCATGCCCAGCTGAGCCACTCTCTTAACTTCTACACAACGCACTTTGCCTCCATCGCAGTACGCTTGCCGTAATCTGTATTTTGCCCTAGTTTATTGTCTTGTCACGAAGCAACAATTCAGCGAAATCAATAATTTATAAATTAGATTGAACACAGAGCGGGAAGCTCCCGAGCGTAGAACTTGGGCCAGCAGGCTTGAAAAGGGAAGAATACACCATTGTCCCGTGACCGATGTTGGAAAAATGACGGGCATGAATTTTTCAGTCGAAACCAGAAAAAGGAGACATAATCTGTGAGAAAGCGGTCGTTGCGATGAGCTGAACTGATTAGGACGAATCGTTTAAAGGACGGCGAGACTGCTCGATTATTCAAATGCTACCACTTGAATTACCATATGGAATTCGAGTTGTGGTTTCGTAGCGGAACGCCAGTCACGGAGGCTGCCAGCGAATCTTGCATGTCATCGCGCAGGATGAACAGATTTTTTCGGCTTCATATTGAATGTCAGATGTTAATGGGACTCTCTCACGCATATCGAGTGGCGGTCGCTTTGTGGGATTTTCTTAGGTCAGCACGGCAAAAGTGCCTTTTGTGGACGTCATGTACCTTCATGTGACCTTAGTAGCACGTTTTCGTACTAATCAAACGGATACCCGCCATGGGGGCGTCACGATATTTATGCTGTGACATACAAGGGGCATGCTCAAAATTCTGCGCAAAAGCGATAGAGCCTTCGGAGCATTACTTAAATTAGTTGCTTTCTTGGACCAACCAATCTTGATTTCCGACGTCACAAGACACAGAACTACTATTTCGAGAGTAAGCGAATCTAAGTATGGATCTCCCCAGAAAGTGTCGGTTGGCTTCAAACCGCAAATTGATTGCCCTTTCCTAAATGGGGTGTTAGGTGGGACTGGCAAATGTCCTCGGTGGGACATGTCCTGAAACTGAACACAACAAAGAATTTTTGTCCATATGTGATGTTTTCATTTAGATTTCTGGGAACACGTTCCAATCCTGCACACATATCCAAGCTGTGAAAAGGAACTTTGTTCGCTGTCGGCACTTCCCAGATCCAGTCGAATTCTAAGAAATTCAATACAAATTGTCAGACAAACACGAAACCGCAACCAGGACAAAGTGCATGTGTCCTATATTTTGGCAGATTTTGTGGGACCGGGCACGTATGTACTAGGGAATAACCAATTTTACTCGGATATTCGGCATTGAGAATTTGGAACAGCGACCAATGGATGTGCATGAGCAATGGGTTGTCATGTATTATTTTCCACCATTTGCGTTCTTTGCATTAAATCATGAGTTTTTCACTACCCCTTCTTCCCATAATGCTTTCCCAAGGGAGTGATGTTGCGCTCGACAATTCATCTTTTTCAACACAAGCATCTTACATTTATGGCAACCTCTACGGAGTTCCAAACTACGCATACCGTTTAAACAAACAACCTAAATTTTGATCTTTTCAGCAACTTGGGTCGGTGGAGCGTATATCAACGGCACTGCGGAGGCACTGTACAATAAAGGACTTCTGGGATGTCAAGCACCCGTCGGCTACGCTCTCTCGTTGATTCTCGGCGGCGTTCTGTTTGCAAAGAAGATGCGAGAGCAAGGCTACGTGACCATGTTGGATCCATTCCAGGTATGCCCTAGAACTCTGAGGACATGTTATATCGGCACGCAAACGTGGTGATTAGGATCGTGTAACCATTGACCGCTTTCCAGTTTGAGTGACCACAGTGTCACGCAGGAGTTCTTATAGCGAATGTACACGATATAACAGAACGATTGTGTTCGGATATAACGTGTCTTACTAGAGTAGTTGAAAAATGCAGTTATGGCTTTATTTTTCAGATCAAATATGGCCAACGCGTGGGAGGTTTAATGTTCATTCCAGCCCTTCTTGGCGAAGTTTTTTGGTCAGCCGCTATTCTATCGGCTCTAGGTAGGTGACGTGAGGCCATGATTGAATCTCTGATTCGGCCAATCGGATTTTCTGGCCTGACCAATGCAATTAAGGTGCCACACTGTCTGTCATCTTGAAAATCAACTTGGCCATCTCCGTGATCATCTCCGCAATCATCGCCGTGTTTTATACATTCTCCGGAGGGCTGTACGCAGTGGCCTACACCGACGTCGTCCAACTGTTTTGCATCTTTGTCGGACTGGTATCAGCTATTCTTGCTATATCGCGCATAAAATGTCTTTTAGTGGGTGTGCATTCCTGCAGCGCTGCTACAAGAGAAGACCACGGATATTTCACGGGAACCCAGTGGATGGATTGGCGAAATTGGAGGATTTAGGGAGACGGCCAACTGGATTGATTGTATGCTGTTGCTGGTCTTTGGTGGGATTCCATGGCAGGTACTCAGGAGTCGTTTTGATTCTAGTGTGTTACTGATGAATCTAGGTGTACTTCCAAAGAGTGCTCTCCTCAAAGACATCCAAGGGAGCGCAGTTGTTGTCCTACGTCGCCGGAGTCGGCTGCATTGTCATGGCCATTCCTCCAGCTTTGATTGGAGCTATTGCTAAGAACACAGGTACGGTCTTGTCCAAAACTCAAACTGTGTTTAATTATGTGAAAATTAGTCACCTATGTGATTTTCCCCATTTCATTTTTAACCTTTGTTTTTGCAGATTGGACACTCACCGAATACTCTCCCTGGAACAACGGAACTAAGGTGGCGAAGATCCCCGATGAGCATAGCAACATGGTCGTGCCACTGGTCTTCCAGTACCTTACTCCTAAATGGGTCTCTTTCATCGGCCTAGGAGCGGTGTCTGCTGCCGTCATGTCTTCTGCCGACTCGTCCGTCCTCTCCGCCGCTTCGATGTTCGCCCACAACATCTGGAAACTTACCATTCGTCCTCACGTATGTCTTGGTCTAGATGAAAAATGAAGGAATTGGGAATTATAGGCTTCTGAGAGAGAAGTCATCGTCGTCATGCGGATCGCGATCATCCTGGTCGGCATTCTCGCAACAATGATGGCGCTTACCATTCAGTCTATCTATGGGTTATGGTACCTGAGCGCCGATCTTATCTACGTTATCCTCTTTCCCCAACTTCTGTGCGTCGTCTACATGCCCCTTTCGAACACGTATGGATCGCTGAGTGGATATGCAGGTAATCAAGCTGAAACACTATTAGCAAAAGATCAGATTGAATGGGGAAAGTGCCCTTTTTGCAAAATCTAAGAAACGCACGGTTACAAATGTGTGTTTCAGTGGGTCTCATCCTTCGACTCTCTGGTGGAGAACCCCTGCTGAACTTCCCCGCCATGGTCCACTACCCGATGTACGACGCGGAACAGGATATGCAGTACTTTCCATTCCGCACCATGGCCATGGCAGCCTCGCTCATGACGTGCGTCATCGTCAGCCTGTACACAGACCACATGTTCAAGTCGGGAAAACTGCCCATCGAGTGGGACTTCCTCACCTGTGTGGTGAACATCCCTGCCGAACGCATCACTCTGCCTTCGGACACGAGCTTCAACGTCAGCTGCGACACATTGGCCATGCAGAAGTTGAGGATAGAAAACGGCCATGGCGACGGGCACACGTTCACCGGCCCATGCACCCCTACGCCGACCGAGAACAGTGCTCTTCATCCGAACGACAGAGACTACGCGAGTCTTCGCTGAGTTCATGACATAGGTTTACCTGTCTAACAATGGCAATAATAGGCAAGAATGTGGATCTCCTCCGAGACCGGGTACATATTCTCTTTTTTCTTCAATTCATTGCTGTGTCGTGTCTCAATGTGATATAGGTAGTGAGAAACTGTATTATATCCGACGATGCGGACATAGTCGAATTAGATGGATGCATAGATGTCTATAAGAACGTCACCTTAGATATACTCACAGAACCTTGTATATCGTTAAAAATAAATGTTAAAGTAGGAGTCGTTTATGGACAAGGATAACAGCAAACGGATAATGTGACCGCTTCCATCCTCAGAGCACATGGTGTAAAGTTTTATGATCCACTCTGCAGCTTCAGTCCGATTACTTAAAATTTGCGATGCTCCTGACTGGTGTTACTCTGTTCGAATAATTGAACTCATTTATGGTCAACCTTGTTCTCGTTCTCCTTCCTTCTTATGCTTTCAAGAGTTTTCCTTTTAACTATACAATCTAAGAGAAGAAAGAACAAGAAAGTAATGAAATGAAAAGTGTGCCATAAAACAATATTGAAAATGGCATCCATCTTTCTGACTTGTTTGATTTTCTGCAGAGTACGGTAACCAGTGTGCAATTAATCAGTTGCCTCCAGAGGAAACTGGTTCTTCACTTTCGTTCATTGCTTGCCACGCAGAAGCACAGCCCCACCCCCTGACCATCCACACAGACACAGTAGTTGGACCAAAGGAAAACTTCAATAATGAAGAGTATTAAACTCTCTCATTTGTTTTACAAGAGAGAGTATCAGTTCACTTTTTATTCTTATAAAACGGTTGGACATCAATAGTTGCCGGACACAGGATCTTCATAGGTTGGAGCGTCCACAGTAGGGACGCTGTGGTCGCTGGTGGAAGCCTGCAAGAAGAGGTGATGGGTGTGGAGGAGGTCTCTGTATTGAGACATCTAAAAAGGGCTCAATGACGGAACATAATCAAGATAACACCCACCATCCAATGTCTTTTGGCGCTCTCTCTTCTTAATCGAAGGATTTCCTGGTCCGTCTGCTTTCGATGGGCTTCGAGCATGTCGATCAACTGTTATTCACTTGTATAGGTAATTAATGGATCATGTGCACCTACAGTCTTTCTTTCACTCAAGCGACCCTCTCGCTCGGCTTCGGCGTTCTGAATGGCTTGTTGAACCGCCATTACGAGCGTATCTCTCTCCTGTGAAGCGCGCTCGAGAAGGAGCTTAACGTCCTCTGCTTCATTTTCCAGTCGTGCCTTCAACTGATCTAAGGGCAAATCACTGCCGTTGTTCGCCATTTTACACTAAATATGTAAAATTGCATTGACGGACGTGGACATTCCAGCGAAGTGAAAAAAAGAATTCACGATATAGAGATTTTTTTTGTTCCTACATAGACATACTTACTAATCTACCCAACGCATAGTTTACATTTAAGTCCTTTTTATGGAGACGCAAAAAAGTGAAAATAAAAGCGAAACTTTTTATGTAACATATCGTTAATGTGGAAGCCATCCACAATGCACTTTTAAAAGATTTCCTAAAGTACAAGATCAAGACATCATTCGCGATCAAAGGACTTGTGATGGCGCGAGAGGCTGTATGAGTTCACCAGCGCCTTAATAAGGGAAATGCTGCCGCAAATGGCAACAACGAAGCGTCGCGTAAAAGTTACGTTTACAGTGACAAAGATGTACAGAAGCGAGGGGGCGTGACGTATCCGCCTGCAAAACAACTTTTTATGGTTTTTACGGCCAAACGTTCCCACGTATGTATGGTGATACTTCGTGCCAGCTTCCGTTTCGCAACCCCACCCACGCGAAGGATCTCCAAAAGTAGCACATTTCTTACATTTTTGCACCATATTCGGCCAGACGCAAAGTGCGAACCGTAGTAGGGTAAATGTTGTTTTCGGAACACTGACATAAACGATAGTTGCAAAACTCAAGAGATTTCCTATTTCAAAAACGTAGAAGCTCATTGAAGTACTTCAGATCACTTCTGATTGTCCGGCTGCTTCTGGAGCACCGAAACGACGATGACATTCCCATTAAAGGCACCTTCGAGTTCTTTGACTGTGACAGAGAGGGATTGTCATTGCACCGGAACACGTTTACAGTCTGGACATCTTCCTTCGCGTATAACGAGTGGTTAAAGCCGTCAAAGTTCATGGTCATCTTCTAAAAGAAGGAATTCTTTTTTTTCTTCATAAGGACTGCGTTCAATTTGAAAGTTGGTGGCGCACTTTGTCCCACTTTTATGACCAGACAAGACAGTCGCCACACAGAGCGGCCGACGCCGAAGTGCATGCACCGGCGAGAGAGTGCAATTTCAGGACAAGGGCCGCCCAAAAGAGGAAGCCTGGCGCCGTTGTGGAACTGTCTGCCGCTGAGAGACGATGACGTCTATGCTGTAACACGCTGTAACACTCCAGGCAGAAGAAAAGGGAAGTACCTGAGCATAAATGATGATGAGGCGGGGATCCGATTAAACGCTTTCTATCCAATCAAAGTTTGTTATTTGCTACCCGGGCCCAAATACCACATATTACCACAGAGATGACAATTCGCATTTATCTGTTTGCTTTATTTCACCTCTTTTACAGATGATGTGCGCACAGTTATAGCCTAGAACGTGCGGAGACGCTAAACATCCATGAAATTACAGAGCAGAAACATTTAAAAAGGTATAGGCTTTGAGTTACCCGGTTCAAAATCCGAGGAATTTCTTACATGCATATACTCAAACCGTAATGCACACCTATTTTTCTCAAACTGTCCGTACACGTCCAAAATGCCCCATTTTTTCGTTACATCTCGGTCTTGTTCAGACGGCCCTGTAGAATTGGTTTGTCGCTACGGCGTTGTAGATGCGGTCAAGAATGCTACACCCAAGTTGAGCGGGTGCATTAAGATCACTATGTAAGCGTCCTGCTTGCCAGAGGCCTTCCACTTGAAGCGGTGACGTATATCATCCATGGCCCAGAGCTCCTTCTTGAACGAGAACCATCCACTAGGGAGATCGGTTTTGTTCAGAAGGACCTGTAGAATACGAATAAAACAAGCACGGACCGATGTGAGCCCATCTGTGCACAATTAGGGACGCCTGAAATACGGTATCTCTAGGTCGTCATCTACCCTCAGATGGCCCTCTGTGGATCCATGAGAAGGGGTTAGCTCTGCTCAGAAAGACCTGTACAGGGTGCGTCAGCGAAACTGTGACGCGGCAAGTTATGCGTCTTTTAATCTCGTCATAGTTTTGCTGACGCACCCTGTAGAACACAATGTAAACAAAAGCGGATCGATTTGAAGCCACGTGGCGGGCAACGCCGAGACACTAGTCGCAGTCGCAACACCATGCGGTCGACTCCCGTCGACTCGCAGCTGCCCCTCTCCATCCTGTTTTTACCGTCTCCCTCTTTTCTCTTATCTCCTCTTAATAAACTCTCTTGTTGTTATTGTTTATTTATCACAGTCAACTATCATTGACTGTGATGAAGAGTCTGTGTGCCACCGTGAATAGTTCCGCACTTGATCATGACACCTCCGACAACCACGATAGCGGGTGCCTGTGCTGTGCCTCACAAGCACTTCAAACAACCCCATCATTATACCCCTACGCTAGACCGTAATTTAATCGAGGCGGACAAAGCGGTAGCTATGTGTGAGGCCCACGAAGATCCAGAGCCGCAACACCGACAGGGCTCGCCTATCGCCCGAGGAAGCGACTTGCCGCGAGGAACAAGTCAGAGCGGGTTGCACTCACAACACCGCGCGGTCGACTCCCGTCGACTCGCAGCTGCCCCTCTTCATCCTGTGTTTACCGTCTCCCTCTCTTCTCTTATCTCCTCTTAATAAACTCTCCTGTTGTTATTGTTTATTTATCTCGGAAGTGCGCTTCCGTCGCTTGGAAAAGCCAAAAAAACATGCACAACGTGTTGCCGTGCAGCCCTCGATGGACCTCAACACGTCAATAAGGTAAGTTCAGCCCTCCACCCAAAAATCATCCAAATCTGCTTTGTAGCATTCAAGAAGAACTGGACCTGCAACATTTTGGAACCGCCCACTCCCGCAGGAAGCAACTTGCCGCACTTCGATCAGAAGGTGTTCCCGGTCTGGTCTCCAGGCGACCGGATTCGGCCGACTCGCCCTCGCCTCTCTCCGCTTTCATTCATTCATGTCGTCTCTATTCCCTATCCGCCCCAATAAATGTTTAAGGTTTAAATATTGCCTCTGGTACATACAAGGAAACACAGACGAAGTAAGGGCTACACAGGTACTTGAATAGAGGAATTTAGGTAAACATCCGGTAACGTTCTTACCACAAAGACCCTAATCAATCACCGCGACTCACCCTCTAGAGGCCATAATAGCCATGAAAACGGTGGTCCCTCTCTGATTTCGTAACCATGGACATGACTGTTATAGTATTATAAGCATGTATTTGTTTTAGTGGAAGTGTCGAAGGGATTTTCAATGATATCATCGAGCGCTCCCAAGTGGTTAGAAGAGGGAATGTAGAGAGCCCTGCTCTTCTTCATCTTGTGAAGGCTAGCTACTGGTTGACAGACGCTTCCGGGGAGGATATCGGGTATACCTGCCCGGCTGAACACCTTTATATAAGGCTCCCAACTTCAGGAAAATGAGTGGAAAGGGGCTATTCTCAGGCGATGTAAGTAGCTCGATCTACTTAAGACTCCAAAATACATGTTTTAGACATACCATTTCTGGCATTTGGAAGTGAGGACAGATGAGCCTGATCATTTCTTTCGAGAAAGTGACTACATCGTGTTCTTTCTCACGGAGAACACGTACTACGAGAATACTATCAGAGATTATCCTGATAATCTCGATAGCGAGTAAACATTTTTAAATAAATTGTTCTTGATTGTTTCCTGCATGGTCCTTTCCTTCCAACAACTGACTGCGCGCGCATAGTTTCTCTCGCGCGCAATACAGTTGTCAGCCAAAATCCATAGAGAATCACCCAAGACGGGGAATTATAAATATACTACTTGCGGCCTAAATTGACTTATTGTCTTCTTTCAATTTTGTATGAGTTTTTTTTTCATAGAATTTGTACCATTGAAGATAAAGCCGAAGACTTTCTATGTGTACAATGTGAGATTTTAGTCTTACTCAACGGTTATGTACACATCGACGATGCACAGTATCGGCAACATATATAAATACACACTATTTCGACGCTTTCAACGTATCACAGAATGGCAGCGCATAGGAACAACGGAGAGAGGAAGTGAACTGTTTGCGATCAGAATTGAAGCCAAAACATGGCCGTCACCAGGCACAGAGAGAGAAGCAGAAGGTTCGGTTGCACAGTCCCGGCGAAGCCGTCGTCTAAATGAGAAAGATAAACATATGTGGGTTGGATTAAACGGTTTAAGAGGTATCGGGGAACTCCCCACCTCTCACATGCCAAGCGAGCGCTCTACCACTGACATTAACCATGCCCACACAGAGAAGGCATTCACGCTTTCTGTATGCATACCTTCTCCTGTAAAAAGATTCCTGTCCTCACCTTCGCTATCGGGATTAATTGTGTGGATTATGTACATGACTGGGTTTTCTTCTCCGCTAGAACATCATTCTCATGAAAAGTGATGAAGCATGTAAGAACTTACTTGATTGGAGACCCTGCGGCAGCATCGTATTCGTTGCTTTGTGTGTGCGGCTTCGGATCGTCGTGCTCTTCATCTGAAAGTGTAAATGTCAGACAAAGGAAACTGCGAGGTTGAACAGCAGGGGGTCACTTGGCGACTGCATGAAGCGGCCTGTTTTCGCGCACTCTTTTGACCATGCCGAAAGTTGAGGAGAACGACTTCCATGCCTGATTCACATGATGGATTGCCCAATCAAGGTGATCGGCGGAGGGAACAAAGAGGACAGGAAGGCTCACATATTCCTTTGCGCAGAGGTTTCAATGACTAAACCAGGCTAGACACAGAAGCTTCAGTGACTGGACTTTCCAATAGCATGTGACCTATCTTAGACCATCTCTGCCGCACCGAGTTTAGCCATGTCAGTGATGAAGCGTTCTGGCTAGAGGGTAACACAAGAAGGTAGCTTATTCACCTTTTACACATAATATTCTGTACCCTTAACATAGTTTGCACCTCTCTATTTACGCATTTCATCACTCATATTTCTTCAATTTATGAAGACATTCCATCTCTTAACTGGACTTTCTAATAGCATGTGACCTATCTTAGACCATCAATGCATTTAATTACGTATTTCTTCAATTTATGGAGGTATTACATCTCTTAACGCCTGGTGTGCATTACTAATCCGAGCTTCCGGTCACCGTAACTCCACGGACACAAAACACCGTAGTGGTTTGCCGTCTATGACGGTTGATGTATAGGATTCCGCGGCAACGTTCGACTTCACGTTTGCTACAGAACATAATTCTTTCCTTGCGCCCTTTGTTGTTCGCCCCTCGCGCAATCGGTCTTCCGGCTCGTGCGCGCCCGCGCAGAGACCTTGAAAAATGTGGTTCGCATTAGGGTCTTTATTGCGGAAAGAAGTTAGCACACCGCCGCCTTTGCTCGGGAAGGAATCAAAAAATATCCGCGCTCGCGCGTGAGCGATTAATTAAGGCCAGGTCAGCTGGCAGGAAGAGGAACGCGTTTGGTGCATACCTGAGAGTACTTCAAATTTCAACTTCATGTGCTGTGCTTTGCACAGTCCTTCCGATGTGTTGTCGATTCCGGAGAGAGACCCGTTTGAGGTACCTACAATGGGAGTAGAGGTTATAGCAGGTAAACACGCAATTGTATTATCAGATAAGTAAAAAAATGAATAGTTATACAGAGAGGTTCGGATTAACTTGATTTTACCGATATGTCTTGTCCACATATAATTCTTCTAAACTTCATATAGTTGAATACAACAGTTATGGTGCACAATTACCAAGGTAAATCGGAGTATTTTTGTGAACTTAATGCGGTTACTTTAGATTTGATCAGTGATTGACAAGTGACGATGTTTACTTTGACTGATTTGATAGTGAACCTCAAGGTTAAATGTTCGCATTCTTTCGTGGAGCACTACGAAAAACGAGATATAATTGGAATGCTAATTTTCAGCCATTAGGTTTTCCTTTTTATAATCAGGGGGGGAGAAGCACGTAAAGGGGTTTTTCCCCAAAATTCTTCAGAATTTAAAGTAGATGACTATTTTGTCTACCGTAGACAGTACAAAAAGGATCACTATTCACAATAATAAAATTAGAAAAAAAAGTCAGATATCTGAACTGTTCTGCCTGCCTATCCGTTTCAGCCATCAACTCCGAATTCATTAAACTTACTAATTATGTAGTAGTTGTGACCCGCACGAAACTCCAGCGCTCCAGGCAGTGGAGAGAAATCCCGGAAGACGATGCTCATGGAGGACGGCTTCTGCGGGCTGAGGCAGACGCCGATCAGCTTAGGCTCGATTAGCTCGCATCGCTCGTATCCACGACGGTTGACCTGTAATCGGGAACAGATGGAATCGCGTGCGGATTTACGTGTACTCGCTGCTTCAGTGCGCCCTTCCGTGCATAATTGGGCAGCAGCCATGCAGCCGTTGTTAGCTAATCGCCGCGGCTAAGCCTCTCGATAGGTTAATTAAAGACACCCTGGCCGGGGATATTATGCGCGCTGCGGTGGATATTATAAGTGTTTATGAGGGTCGGATAATGAGCGTCCAAGGGCGCGCACGGACGCTCACGCCTTCTGAGGCGAGAAGGCTCATTAGGTTGCATGAATTTTAAATTATCTAAATGAGGAGGCGCGGGACGAGACTTCAAGGCTGCAGAATAATTATACGTGCACGTGCAATTCGTTTGTGAACGATGGCGTTGGGAATGTTTCGTTGACGAATGTCATTAGCGCAACCAGAAAAGGAGCTGAATAAAGCTGACTTGGTGAGTTTCGCTTTGCGTTCCATGACCCGGGTCAGGGAGCGCGACAAGTTGATCTACTTGCTAGACTATCAATCCTTCCCGTACGATTGATGATCTCCCTTCTTCAAAATCAGATCCTCTTCAAAATGATACTTTGGCGCAAATTGAGGATGGTACGAGGCCTGTTCGCTGCTCGCCCTTCGCCCTTGCCCCTTTGAACTTCCCTCACATGTCCATTAATTTTCGTTTCACCCCGGGCACCTCGTCATCTCAACAAACAAGACCGCCGTCTGTCTCTTATGCAAATCACATCAATTACGTTGAATGGGCCAACGCCGTGTCTTCACCCTAAGAGACATGACAATTAACTTGTTTCGCCGACCGAGTGGCCAATCAATTGATGTGCAAACGGGCAATCAGGGCCGCGGAGTCAAGGAGTGACCCCAGAACAGTGGCCATAAGCGCGAACTTCCCCGACGGCGCACAGCGCAGTCCATTGTGTTCCGGGCGTCAATGCGTCAAATGCTATTAGCGGCGATTTCCGCTTCCCCCCGTGTGTTCCACTCAATTAGGTTCCGACGGCGGCGAAGACGACCGGCCTAACGGCTTGGTCTTAGTGTTTGTCCAAATCATTACAAGGTCGCTTAACGAGATTGACTGTTGTAAATATGATGTCCCCGGCGGTGTGCTCCGGATCAGTGAGAGCGGATAAACTGAACATCAAAACGACGTACCGCATACAGCTTGGAGAACTCGTAATGGTCGGCCCCTAGCGGCTTCGGACAGATGATGTTGACCCGGTCGAAGATTCGCACGGATTTCACGTGGTCGGTGTTGCTCATGTCGAAGCTGTAAAGAATTGGGTCAAGCAGGAGAAACAAAAGCATGGAATCACAGTTGATCTTTTGCAGAACCCAAACGGAAATGTCAGAAAACCGCTCCGCATAAAGATGTTTTATCATGTGGCCGATGTTAAGGTCACTCGAAAAAGCTAAGGTCGTTGAGAATCGGGCGAAAAACAATCGAAATAAGTGGCGATAAGTGTCTGCTCCTGTATGCAAACAACTCCAGCAAAAGTCAAACAATCAAAAGTGACAAAAGTTAACAGTGTGCAGAACAGTATTTGTTGTGGAACTCTAAGGGGAGCGGATCAGCCTCTGGCTAATCATAAATCTTAAATTGTAGACCAATTCCTCTGCAATTAAGATCTGCCGTTTTGGAGCAAGATTAACAAGGCAGCTGTTGTTGCTGTCGGAGGTGTCGTAAATTGAGAAATTTTCGACAACAATTTTCTGTATTTATAACAGCGATTATCCTTTTTTTCGAATTCCCCGGTGTTTTGGAATCACACATGAGTTATTTTGCGCTCCTGTGCATGCCAAACATTTCTGAGATTTCTTTTATCTGAAACTGCAACCACAATGATTCTATTGCGGCTTTCTTCTGTCCGACGTTCGTCTGAGGTCAGTCTCAGATCCTCGGTAATTATGCCCTTTAACCCTTTAAGTGTTTCGGTGAATTTTAAAACGGCATCTTCTGAGATTATCATATTAAGTGCTTAAGTAAATAAAAAACACTCGTTTTGACCATTGAGAGCCATTTTTCATCCTATGTGGAGCTGTGCCCTTTGAAACGTCAAACTGTCAGCCAGCGACTGCGCTTCTCCCGACGGGCAAACAGCGCGCGTTCGCTCAGACGCAGCGGCGCTTTTGTCACCCATTTTTTGTCCGTCGGATAATCCGACGCACGTGCGTGGTGAACGTTTCTTCTTCCCGTCTAAGGGTGCACGGGGCGAACGAGGAGGACGTTACCTTGAGACGCACATTGTAATCAATCATCAGCGCATCTCTGAAAAGTCGACCTCTCCGGCCTTTTCAACGTCGAAATGGGCATAAACGGCGAATTTTCTCTTCTTCCCTCAATTACAGCGACAATAAATTATGTTGTTCGAAATAGTGTTCGCCGCGGCTTGCCGCCGTTGGGCAGTGAAGGTGGTTGTTGGGCGTTATAAATTTTAGTGTTCCTGCCCGTCCGCTCCCAGCGGCTTGAGAATTGTGAAAGATGACTTGAGAGAATCTAGCCAGGAACAGCTAATTGGGAAAGTAAAAGGACTGTGCTGTCCACAGTTGTCTCGGACAAAAACGAAAGTGCTGAGGCCAGGTGTGTGGCAATTGCGCCGCAATTATGCGCACAGTTACGCGCGCAGCACAGAAGTGAGGGCAAAACAAACAATTTGTCCTCGGCTAATTGAGAGTGGCGAACGCCATTGTCGACATGAATATGCCGCGTACCTCGCGCAAAACAACAATCATCATAAGTAGTTATTCGGTTGTTCATGGGATCAAGTGTGCACCAGTGAGGAACGCGATCAATTTCAGTCGGATCTTAACCTCAATTTTGGAAGCGAGCGCAATTAGCGTCGAATTGGCAACTGGAGCCTTATAAATTATGGGTTACAATAGAAGTCTAGTTACGGTAAGGAAGACAAAGCCTTCTTAGATCCAATATACTTTGGTAACAGCCCCTTGTCTCATGGTAAGCGAAAAAGTGATCTTCTACAGAGAACGATAAAGCGAGCCGTGAGCAGATTTGAAAAAGTTCGAGGTATTGCGCTAAGTAATTGGATTCTCACAACTACGGGTTACCGTTATAAGACCTAATTTATGTTAATCCAAATCCTTGCGCCACCTGCATACTTGTCCCCAGCAGATTTTCCCCTCTCGTGATCACGGTCGCCTTGACCGGCGGTCTCCCTTTCCGTGTGCGCACTTTCGCCTTCTGTCCATCTTAGGCGCCGTCCGCGGAACTTGTTGTGACCTCATCGTCGCCATGTCGTATATCATCAACAGATCGACATCCAAGTGACACCCTTGATCTCCTCAGATAACCCGACCATTTGTTAGTGTTTTCTCTAGGCCGCCGTGCCTGCCCGACCGACGCCCTAGTCCGACTGGCGTTTGCAAGTGGCCGGCGGGCGAACGCAGCCTGATTGCTACAGAAGCAAAAAACGGCGCAGAGGTGGTGGCCCGCGCTCGTTTGGTGACAATAAAATTAATTGCCACCGACATTTGTGTGCCGACGGTCGGCAGCGACCATCGACGCAGCTCCTCATAAAAAGATCCTTAAAGATGAACAAATCGACCTTTTGGCCTGGCGGCACTGATTGAATGCGGCCGAGCGGTCTGCGCGAAAAACGCACATTTTGTCATCGTTTTATTGGCTCTCAGTGAAAGCGCAACGCCCAATTTGTTGTGACCAACAGCTGGTCGTGAGACTGACTCAACGCACGGTCGGACGGAAGAGGACGCAACCTTAAGAGAATGCGCCTTTGATGTGTGCTCTTCCACGCGTGCCACACCGCCAATATATCATTGTGTCGAGTTTAAATTGGACTAATATGCGTGCACGCACGGCCCGTTTCCGGCGTGCTTTAATTGGCGCCGCCGCCCTAGGATGCCCCTCATCAGCCGACATGTCCACCAGCTAAGCGGCTAGCTTTTAAAAGAGATACATAATTTATCGCAGCCGACTGGTGGTTGCGCGAGGGTCAGAGAGTAAAAAGCCAATTAAGAAAATCGGATTGCGCGACATCACTTGTTCGCACTCGCTCACTGCTGGCGACAATCGATGATCAAGCGGCGCAGAACATGACTTACATCGGATTGGAACTATTCCAGTAGATGTCGCCGAGACGGCGCGCCTCCGGTAGTGCCGGAAGCGCCGCGAACAGTAGCAGGAAGAGGTGCACCCACATCGCACGACAATGACATCACTTAGCAAGTGGACATCACCACTGGAGCTTTCTGGGAGATGTTCTTCTTTCTAAACAAAGGGTGTTAAGATCGCGTGGATGTCCAAACAGAGGCTGGCAAGGGCACGATGTTGTATGTAAATAAACAAAGAAACCACGGCACACGAACGTCGAGACAACAGTCGCGGGGCAGGAACTGAGACTATCTGGCACCCCTCAGGGCATATCAGCTTATGATCTAGGGGAAAGTGAGAAACTCGCAAACCCATTTTGGAACGGCAGCGTATCTAGGCTAGCGTCAATCTGCGGTGTTGAAAAAACCGCATCTATTCTATTGGATTTGGATGCTAAATGCGGATTAAGATAATCGTTCGAAATATGAAAAAATTTCATGCTTCGGGGGCCGTTTAGAAAATTGACGATCCTGCCTTTTGCGGTAGATCTATATGCAGATAAATTGAAGATTAGAGGTCTGAACCGATGAAAATATCTTCCGAGAAGAAAATTACAATCAAGTTTGTTGCACAAAGCCGAACTTCCTCAGTCTAACTGAAGCGAGACGTTTAAAGTTAACATGGAAAAAACCGAGATAAACAGAGCCTACAGTAGTGCTGTAACAGTTATATATTCTGGGTATCTATTTGAGGGCACTGGACACTTAGAACAAAGACAGGATGATACATATTAGGGACCGAAAGAACATACTTAATTATTCCACAGGCTCGAGTCACGCAAAACGGCCGTAACACATCAATTAAATGTAAATAAATCTGAACCATGGACTAAGGGTCCGAAACCATCAACAATTCATGCCTTCGATCGGGTCGGTCTGTCCAACAGCCGAGAATATCCAAACCTTCTTGTGCACCCGGTGGCAGCCCGTTACCAGCCAGCGAGGCGCCGCCCCCGCCACCCTTGGTGGTCGTCGGTTTACCTGCTCGACCCTCCCTCGACGCCGCCCCGGTCGCGCAATCGCGCATCGCGCTGACAGCCGCCGTGCTGTTTTGGACGCAGCGAAGACGACGTTCCTAATTCGTTTTGTTGTAAAGAAATCGTTCGCACCGCTGGACCCGGCACAGAAGATGCTCATTTGCGGTTGCGCCCTGCAACAGAAGACAAGCATCGGTTTGGAGTGTGACAGTGGCACTCAGTGATAATCGAGAGCATTAGGACGCGGAAACGCCCCTCCGGGTGGAAAAGAGGCGTTGTGGCCCCAGAGATGACGCGCAGGGTCAGCGCTGTGGCCGACCGGAAAGGGTGTGAACACTCGCAGCAAGAAGATGGACCGCTTTTGCAGAGCCGAACAAAGACACTCGTTTATTTAGCCTCGAGAGAAGAACGAAGACGACGCCCATTACAATCGTAAGCGGTCGGGAGAGGAGACGAAAAAAGAAGAAGAAAATAGTCAATTTTTTTTAGACATGTCACCGAGAGCCCGAAATGAACGTGAAGGTTGAGTCGGGAAATGAGCGACGAACGGCAGGGGGGAAGAGCAGCGCATTAGAACGTGTACGGTGACATTTCGAGGGTCGTTAATTGAGGGCAATGTTTCATCCAGCGGAGGGCTAGAGTCACATTGAAGCTTCCGCTAAAAAAAAACTTTGATCTACGACATGAACGGATGAAGATAGATACAAAGCGGATATTCCCGTTAGCCCGACCCCGTTGTGATGGAATTACACTGTTTGAAACCCATTAAAGGCACCCTTCCATAGATCATCTTAGAACTTCTCAGGTGGTCTTCTATTCCACAGAAGATTATAATAAGAATTCGTGTTTCTTGAAGGAGGCAAATTGAGACGAGAAAACGCGGACTTCTTTCTTTTGAGGCCTGTGCATATGTAGTCTTGGATCAGATCACATAGCTCAAGCTCCCGCAACAATCTACGAACAACGTCCCACAGCGATCATGGGAATCTGATCCTCGGATCACATTTTTGTTCGAGCAATGTGATATGATCCGAGACTATGAACAAGCATTGAGGGTTTTCTTTTTAAAATGTCCGAAAAACACTGCAAACTCCGGTGACATTGGCCAGCCAAGATTACATTTGCAGAGAATATCTGAATGTCAGAAAAAAACTCTGTTCGACAATGCCATTCGGATCGAGACCAATTTGTCGTGATTGAAAATCCAAGGTTAGGTCAGAGAATGAGAAATTGATGGCAAAGAAAGAAAATATCTTACTTCACTGGTGACACAATTTCAGATCGACGAAGTACTTAACTTTACTATGTTTTCGAGTCAACTGACGTAGTAATTATGTGGGCTGAAATTCTAAACCAAATTGCTTTATGGAAGGTGAAGGGAATCAAGATTGCATTTTTTCGTGAGAAACGGATGAAAGACTAAACCTGATGTTAAAAATGTTGTCTTGTTCTATGTTGAGTTGCATCTTATATTCTCCAAAAAAAGACTACTGTTGACCTTAAAATATTGCTTTGGACATTTCCTTTCTTTTTTCCCCTCCTGATATTTTAACCAATAAAGTCTTCTACATCGTATGACGGTCTCATTGCGAAGCAAACGTGTTTTGCATACGAAATTGCATCGACCTGCCGTGCCATTTGATTTTGTGACCCAACCCGATGTGGCTGTTTGGTTGGTGAGTCACACACCGGCACATCGCGCTCTATTATAAAACATTTGGGTCTGGAAAAATACGTCAAACAGTTTATTTGTCGGTCAATATCTTCTGGCACGTTTCTTTGTGTCAAACATAATTCTAAACCGCGCAATATTTGTTCATCTTTTTCATTGATTAGAAGCACTGCAACAGGTTAGTTACTGTTTCATCCAAGCTGTTCACCGCACTTTATCTTGATTCGCCAAGCGAACGTTCTATACGTTGAGAAACGCACGTTGCTTATGAAGTTCCACAACCAGCCTGAGAGTTCTGGCAAGCGAAAAACAATTTCCGTAAACTTCCCCCGAAATGTTTGCACCGAGCGCGAATTTATGCAATTACTTTTCCCTCCAGTAAAAGTGGTAAAGTTGGACGACGTTGCGGCCGAGTGCTAGCACCGACCACATAATAGGAGTTGCCTTCAGGGGTTCAAGTTACAAGGTGAACTTCAGGAGCACTGGTGCCTATCTCTGACTGTTGCTCTCAGTTTTTAACGAACATGTCTTCAAAACGAATCAACTGTGTGCAGTTGTTGTAAAAAAAATTAGAATTTAGAAGTTACTAAAGACAAAGTATCGAATTTTTAGATCAATATGGATCATACATCGAATACATCGAATACACTCTCAAATCATATCGTCATTTTTGGCGAAATTTGTTTATCCGTACGCCACCGTAGTTCTGGATGAATTTCGCAAATGTTTTTTAAAGTTTCCGTCGGTTAATATTCCAAAACTAAATAAACATGCACGGCCATCATAAACTCAAGCATTAAATTAGCGCCTTCATTCATTGTCGCAATGGATCAATTTGCTCCTTCTCCCTTCGACCACTGTTTTTTCGCGCGCACCTTCTCGCATTATAATTGCAGTTTTATGGCACTCGGTTACGTTTACAGCTGTTAACGCGGTTGCGCAACCCAATTCCAGCATAGTGGCGCGATGAAACTCTAAAGAGGGTGTAAAAGTTAAGATGCGTCTTAAAGATTAAACTGGGAAAATAAACTTCCACTTCAGCGGGAGCGAGAATAAAAATTAACAACCGAACGAAGCCGAGGCACAGCCAGGGTTGGCGGCGCTCCCAATAAGATGGATCTGCATTTAGCACATAAGAGTAAACCTCGACACGATCGTCCAGCCTGAAATACTAGTTTTGCTTGCGCCGTGATTCCACTAATGGGCAGAACGGACACGGAAGGATGGAGACGTCATGCGTAAAGAAGCGATCCTGACGAAAAAAGCTGCCGATCACGGATACATTACTCTGCTTTTCGCCATTAACGATAATGGCGGTAACTAATGGAAGAAGGCGGTGTGACCAGGTGTCAGCAAGCGCACAGACTGATCCAAAATCGCCTAAAAGCAGCTTTTTCTTCGTAAATGGTTTTTGATCGGAAACGCCTACTGATTCCCAAATGTGTGGGCAAGGAAAGGCGCATACTTGTCGCCATTTTGCGAATTAGCGTTATCCTGGTTAGCGAAGATGAGATATTGTAAACCGAAAGAACGTTGTGATAACCACGTATGCATTGTAGTTACAGAATACTGTACCCAATTTTAATAATACCTCAAATGCTTTAATTTGGTTTGTTTCGGGCTACTTTCATGTTAAGGTTAATATTTAAGCACATATATCTATAGACTTTCCTTGCAACAGAGGTGCGTATACTGTATATTGGTGGACGATGCTGCTGGACCTGCATATTGTCCCACGCAGAGATTTACTCCAGTTTAGGTAGGTCTACATCTCTACCATAAAAACTGCACTTCAAATTCGGTCTAATCCTTCAGACGATCTGTAAAACTCAAAGAGAATGAGTTTGTAAAAGGAGTGCAAACAGCCGCAGGATGTATTACTTCGCTACCGGTCATTAACGCCGCCGGCATCAAGTGGCCGCCGCAGAGCAGAGTCCCAAGCTGCGCCATAATGCGGCGTGACGGCGACGAACACGGGTTCAACTTTTGATTGGACGCCGATGATGGTGACATTTAATTTTTGGGTGACTGATTATCTATGAAGGAAAAGTCAGACGAGTGACGAAAATGGAAATTACATAATGGGAACGCGCGCAATGCCGTCGTGACCTAAACCAAGTTTGAGGAGATGCATGGGCGGTCAGTATATGTATTGCGAAAACAGCTTTCAAAGGAGTGGGGCTGATCCCATGACGCGAAAATTAAGGTTAGGATTTAAAAGGAGGAATCAGGTTCATACATATCGAATTAGGGGAAGACGGCGCCGCGGACTGCATATATCTGAGGAGAAACAAAAATGGAGTAGTCTTAAATTCTATCAAAAGATGTATGATTGTGATGCATTAATTTGCAAAGATCAGCTTCTCTGCATGGTTTACCGTTCTGCTGTTCAATTTATCCTTATGAACGCGAGCTTATGTCGGCAATGGACCGCCAATGGCTGCTGAAATAATCATATCTGTTCTGATACACCGTTCAGATTAGAATGGTTTCATCTCTCCCATAAGTGGCACAAATAAAAACTTTCGAATGGTTAACGAATTTCAAGCACAAGATAAACGTAATGATTTTGTTGCCTCTCAGCATCTCAAGAAAGTGCTCACAGCAGTTCAAGAGAAAGCCAACCGCAACGAAGAATAGAATCGCGGATAAACCAAGTGTTGCGAGGTCAGAGGCGTGGAGACGCGTGGGGTCGCCCTCATCCACGACCTGTTCGCGATGAGTAGCCACGGACCGGTCGTCCACCCCCGCGTGTCTGTTTGCAGCGAGAAATTGTATCAACATTGCATGCACATTAGAGACGTCTTTATTCGGGAAGGCGCATGATGTGCACCGCCATGCCACCGGCGATGATTCGCACTTTGCGCAACTGTGGTTATTGTTGTCGATGAATGGGAATCCGCACGGGTTATCCTTAATGGACGGCGTTGATGCACTGCGACGATGCGCCGGCGCTACTCCAGTGGTTTCCATGTTTGTCGTGAATTCGATGAATGGCTTTTTCATGTGCACGAAGTAGAAGCAATTCAAGAAGAGGTGGCGGAGACAAGACGCACAAGAGATGCAACATGGACCTGGAAATAGTCACCATTAAAATGTAGACAAACCGTACTCTGAACACATGCATTGCGATGGTAGTCTACCTGTAATAGCATAGAGTCATGAAAACTTCTAGAACAGAGAAGGTCGGATCTTTATGGAGCGCTGTGATCTATCCAGACACTTCTTTTCTCCAAATTCTATACTGGCATCTAACGTATTACAAAACATTCCCACGTTGCTAACACGAAATCAATTGAACTATGCGCCCACAGATGAGTCAGTTTGGTCCAAATCGTTCAATTTAATCATTAAACGTTTGTTGCTGCTAGCTTTGCGTAGCGGAAATGATGGAAGTGTAGCGGAAATTGTGAGTTAGTGATTTGGCCTGACCGTTTTTTGAAGTATGTATTCCGCGCAGTTCTTCAGATTTGTGAAAAACGTGAAAAATTCTTTTTGTGTGTGACATGAACCTCTACACCCGAAATTCCGACTGTTGCCTTGCGGCATATATCTGAAACTACGCTTTTACAAAAAAATTTTGGAATTTGCTTAAAAGCATGCCTATTTTACCCTGTTCTCGCTACAGCATTGTTTGACATAGCCAGAAAAAAGTATCTTATGATGTCTTTGGCTAACTAAGCTGGGGGAACAGGCAGCCTTATCCGGACTAGTACCTTCCTTCCGCCTTTGAAGCAAATTGCCAGAAAGGCTGAAAATACATATAATATCATCAGATAATGGCAGCTTTGAAGATTAACAGATCTAGATAAGAAGGTAGTGAGTGTAAAAAATGCGGTCCCTTCGAGATTTCCTTGTAATCGCCTGATGACAAGGCACCGGAAATAATCTCGGATGTCAACCATGCGGATGTGAAAGCATCCTTTCCTGTTGGAATCTCGTCAGCTCCTATACCCTGTCGAAGGTCTCAAAGATTAACCTACTGACTTCAATCAACCTTGCCATAGTACTGAACTTATTTGATTATCTTTATTTTTAATTGTTTACGAGTGTTTCGCAGTCGTGCGAGCTTGCCATTCGCACCTTGGCGGCATTCCACAAAATGGGTCGCACGGTTGTCGATATAATGAGGGGCCGTCTCCTCTGCCAGCGTCGCTGTCATTAGCTCGCTTTGCGCACCTTTACCTATCGACGAAAACAGATTAATCTCTTCATTCGCGCATCTCCATAGAAACCCTGTGGTGCATCCAACTGTCCGCATCCCTTCCCCAAGCGTTGCTCTTCTTAGTGTGAACGCCGCGAGCTGAAGTTCTGTCCCGAGGCTCTTCAAGTAACTTCCAATGGACACACTCACTAGGGATCGACTGAACATCGTCATCAATGGTCTCGAAGCGAAGCTGGACGAAGTCAGGAAGACGGTGGAGGGACTGCTCGCCTCTCTGGACCAACAGGAGAAGCTCCAATGGTTCTCATTGTCGTGAGCTTGTAATACTTGAGTGTTTTAAGGCCTGAGTTCCTTGACAAATTCACTTCTGCATCGAACGAGCTGGCGACAATTCTGAATTTCCTCCGTCGAGCGAGCGTATTTCCGTCGTCCGAAGATGGAACCGACTTTCTGCGCAAGCAGCTGATTGTACCAAAGTGCGTTTTCCCGGACGAGGACGAGGAGCTTTCGGTGGGTTTTTCATACCAGAATTCATTAGGAATTGGAATTACGTAGGAGGCAACCAATGGACGTGTTACCGTATGGAATCATGATACCGTACCCCTCTACCTACGCACAAAGATGACAGCCGAAGTTGAGAGTGAAGAACAGTCTTTTGAGTCTATCATGTTGGGAGATGAGAAGACAAATCGCCAGGTATTGTCTTTTTTGCGTAATTAGTCTGATTTTCTTCATGAATTCTTGCAAATGTTGTGGAGACGCTACTCACAGAGTCGCTAGGTCACTTTGTGTAGCTTGATTTGTCAAACAACCCTGAATATTTACTACAATACAGCATAGATGACGATGGAGTTAAAATTATTTAACTGAACGATGACATCTGGTCAGCAGTAGAGTTTCTGTTGTAGACGATAAATGCCACTCTTTACAATTCATAGACCATATTCCATCCATAATTTTCTTCTTTTTATCTCACATCTTCACACTTTATGTCATCGTTCAGGTCCAAGCGATGGGTAAGAGCATCGAGCAGATTCTGGTCTTTTTCCGCGAACAACCCTCGTCGATCAGTCTTGTCACTAGCAAGGTACAGCCTCGTTACCGTCCTGGAGACACCGAAAAGCTGGCGCGGGCGATCAACAACGGTGAAGGACTGCAGCCTTTGCGATCGGCTCCCTCTGATTTGAGTGGCAGGGCCAAGCAATGAACTATGCCTTGCGAACGTTGGAACAGATGATTGTGATCCTGTGTATTTTTTTATATGTAGCCATATTTGTTTCATTATAGCTCGAAGATATAATTGATTTCTAATGCACTTACGTGTTTCGTAACAATAAAGTAGTTGGCCCCGTTCTAGGTTCGATACAACAAGTCCAAGAGTGTTCTGTATTTAAACCATGCGATTTTTCTTATGTTCACATTGCCCACAGGGAGGCAGAGGGTGGTATTTACATGAGGTAGTTACTGTCCAAGATGAACCGAACAATATGAAGGTCGCTTATTCATGAACTACTTTAGGGTCGAAACAGCGAACGTTGGTAGAGTATCGTTTCTTTGCCTGGTAATTAATTTCATGTTCAGTGGTCACCTCATGGTTACCGGATGCACGTTTAGAACAAATCTGCTTGATAAGGTCCATTCTGTGAGCTTGTATTCGTATGAACCTAAGATATCTCACCGGAACCGACCATCCGCTGCAAAGGTGTTGGTCAGATTCACTTTTGCACGCGTATGTTGTTGATCTATGCAGTTATTTGCGTAACTGTATATTTTTAATACAGTACCTATCTATTGTCATGCAAGAAGAGTACAATGCCCAACATTGGGTGTCATGTAGGCAACACTGTTCTCTTTTGTTATTATTTCAGCGTCGTTGTGGATGACCACAAGTCAGCGCCACAAAGTAGCATAATCCAATGTAGAACAGACGACACAGCTGTAAGAAATAGGAATGTGTCAAAGACCCGATGTGTCAAAGATGGACGCCCGGTGTACGGTAAATAAATTTAGTTCTTCGGTAGGTTAAGCATTAGAAATCAACTAACCTACAAGGAAACCATTACTGTTCGATGGACTCTTAAGAATTATATGCCTGAAACCGAACCGCTCGACGAAATAAAATATAAATATTTATAAATATCAGTATAAATATCACCTCGACCATACGGTATATCAACAAAATGTGCATTACTCGATATTTTGATGCAGTTGTTCTCTACACTGTGCAATTAGCCTGATTGCAAATCATCCATTATTCATCGAAACAAATTATTTACGAGGACTAGTAGAGAAGAAGATAGATCGTGGTGCAGGAAGCTGTGAATGTGTCTAACGAAGCGGCATCCAGAGAATATGATCAATTATGCGTTGAACAGCAAGTGAACGATTCCCTTTGCCTTGGACGAGGAGTTTTTAAACGTATTTGTTGAAGTACGGATGTGAAAATCGACCATTGTCTGTCGTAATTGTACTTTTAATTTACTGGTTTAATGTGATATGCAGCTTTAAGACTCCAATAGCTCACAATCAGCCAATATTTGGACATTATAAGTGGGCTAATTGCTACCATTTTTAGACAAGTCTATGAAAACTCCAGAGAATAAACCGAAATAGATCTTTGCATTCTTCTCGCTACTACAAAATGTTTTTATTAATATGCAAAGATGTCAGCAGCGAAATGAGCGCGGTACACTTATACGATCTTGGGTCTTTTGGGTTCTTTCGGCACTTTCGGCAATGTGCCCTTGTTTTTAGGAACTTTCTGGGTTCTTATGTTCAAGGCAATAGCGTAACCTATACATCATAAAATATATCAGAATATTTCAGAATACGGAAAGATATTGGATACGCAATGTATTTTGTAAATAAGAATAAAGTTAGGATCTGCATAGTGCGCTATGGCACGAAAGGTATATTGGATCTTAACGTTCCGTCTCTGTATTTCCCAGAAATGTAAAAAGACCAAAGAAAATCAAGGTGATGAAATGCTGAAATCAACTGCTATGTTTTTCTTGGTAATTTCTGTCCGAAAAAGAGTCCCTCTGCTCGATGAATGGCAAAGGGTTCCACATTCACAAGCGCAAACCTTCCTTCGGAGGCCACCTCCTCACAAGTCACTTTCTAACGTATTGTGACCTTCGCACGATTACAAATACATAAGTGGTGGCGGTTCGGCGCGAGTCATCTCGAAAGCGTTTCCCATTCCGTTCCTCTTCCTCAAATGGCGGTGCTCGGTACTTATAGGTAAGCCCCCCTCTGGCGGCGACGGCATGAATAGACGGCGGCACCGCGGCGACCGACTCGCTGGCTGCGAGGGCGGCGCCCGCGGAGAGCGAACGAGCGAGCAAGCGAGAGGCGCTGCGTGGTTGGGGGCTGTCCTTTGCATGAGCTGCGGTGGCGGCTGATAGTCAAAGTGCTGTAATTTAGCCGAGCTGCGGCGCAGGACATCCGAAGCCCTTTTACAAAAAGTGTTGTTCGTCCGTATGTAAATAGGTGTGAGATGCAGGTGGCCCATTCATCGGGTTCTGACACGGAGCTCGCCTCTTGTTTGCTCCCAAAAACTGCCCCGTTAAGCAGTCGGTGCGCGAAAAGTCGGCTGGATGTGCGGGATCTCCTGGCGCCTCTTCTTTCATTTTCCCGGCCACTGTTTGTCTTTACTCATTCAACTCACCATTTCACAATCTTGTCCAAGACAAATAGAGCAACTTTCGGCTTACGACACTTCCGACAGGAAGACCCCTTTGCGGACGCACGCTTGACTCCTCGATGCCAGCCTCCCTCCCTCACTTGACGTCAGTCCGCTACCGTACTCCTTGCGCGTGCGACATAAACACATGCCGTCTTCATGACAACTATGACTCAGCCTTAAGAGTTTGCGCCTATATTAGCCGCTGATCACTTCAAGTCGCCCAGTTCGATTTCAGACACGATGACCGAGCACGTTGATGTGGATCTGCTCATAGAGGAGTACGCGTGGCGATACTTCCGCGACATCCAGAGTCTGAAGAAGACTCGCCTGGACGAGTTCAAGAATTTGGAACGGGACGACGTCGAGTTCATTATGGTCGGTAAGCGGCGCCCAACCCTCAAGCGTCCCATTGTTGTCGCTCCTAACGACCCATTGTCACTGCAGTGTCTCTGGATGAGGAGCGTATTTTTGCGCTGCATGTAGAGAATTATCGAAAATCGTTACGTTTCAGAATTGGATAGATCTAAAGATGATAATAGCTGGAGGAGTAGGGTCTGAGTAGATATGATATTTTGAGATAAAAACCAGATATTTTTGCTTATTTGGTCACTTTAAAAATATGCATATCTTCTGTACCACAGTATTCATTGGGGAAATATTCACTCCGATTTTAAAATTCTACCCAATCAAGTACCCAATCAAGCCCAAAAGATGACAACCCCTTTGTGTTGAAATTAGTTCTAATTCTATTTGCTCATCCCAGGTATACCTGTGATGATTCACTGCATCCGCAGGTATCGATTTCCGGAATTCACTCACTATCCGTGTCGCCTCTAAACAGATTGATTCGGGCCACTCGCTCGCCATCAATCGATCGTCGTTCGCACCGTCATTATCACACATCGGTTTTTGCATATCATACTAACAGCTGTCAGTCGCTGAAACTCCCCGCACTATGAGTCACATTTTCGACGTTTCTCGGCCCTTAACGTCACATTAGCCTAAACTAAACGACCCTCTGGGAATTTGGCCCTAAAAAGCCATTGCCGTCGCTTCATCTCTCCTCTTTCAGAACCGCAAGAAGCTGACAGTCGTCCATGAAGAGCCGGAGTACAGCAACTTGCAGACGGTGGCTTCCAAGCCCTTCACCCTCTTCAAGTCCGTGTTCACCAACAGCACCAACCGTGCTCAAGAGTACTCGTTCAAGACAGAACGATCCACCGAAAGCGTGTGTCTGATCGGTCGCGAACAGGGCTACTGCATCGGCGCCGAGGCCGAGTTGACTCTGAAAACGCCATGTAAGTGCTCTGTGTCCATCTAGTGCTAGTTTCCCGGCTATATGCGCGCGAGAGGGTGGCTCGCAGGAAGCGACGGAAGGATGCGCTGGTGCTTATCCCTAGGCAACGAGTTAATCACTCTTGTGCTCCATTTATTAAACAAACACTTTCGCAAAATATCGATTCCCCACGGACTCTGAGGCAATGATGTGCCACGGCTCGGAGAAGGCTAATTACGGGTGCATCAACGGGGTAAAGATGGACGAGTTCAGCGCGCAAATTCACATGCCCCAGAGCCGATCGACGCTGAGAAATCCGACGACCGTCTCGGACCCCCCGCGAAGGAGTGCGCCGAAAACAGGCACGCGAGCAGGGGCGACGCGTAAACGAGAGCTAATCATTTCAGGGACCATTGACTGACTGTACGACAGCGCACTAACAACTTGGGTTTATAGGCGAAATCGCTGAGTTGAAAGCCGGTTTCAAACATGAGATGAGCTTCAACAATCTGAGCGAAAATAGCAAATCGGAGACGTTGACTTGGGGAGTGGACAGCAACATTACCGTACCCGCGCACTACGTCACCGAGGCGTCTATCATCATTGAAGAAAAGAAGTACAAGTGCAACTACACGGCGAAGAGCAGGCTCAGTGGCATCGCCACCGTATCCATTAGGAGGTTTGTGTTTTTATTATTATAAAAAAAGGAAGTAAAGTACAAGAAATTAAGACCTTTTCTACCCTTGTGACCTTTATCAAACTTTTCTCTTCATAGAATTGTCTATAATCAAAAGCCAAACTCATATTCTCTTGTATAACCTACAGCGGCTAAGTGTTTACCACACAAGCGTTTGCTACCCACATGTAGAGGACTTGTAAAATTTTACGCCCCACCCTCAGCCATCCATCCTCCTTGACATACATGTTTACACCTTTGCGACGCGCGAGAAAGTTATCAAGATTTGTATCAAAAACGTTTACGACACCGCCGTTTATAGCCGATGCCAGCAGCGTCGTGCCCCCCCCACCTGAAGTTTAACGGCTTGGGCGAAAAACTTACCGTCGTCGAATGAGAAGCTTAGGGTAAACAAAAAATCGATTTCACATCGACAATTAGATTGAGGCTCCGTGGAAATGGCTCTCGGAAGGGATAAAGAGAAATCGAAAAATCTGCAATTAGGTTCCGAGCCGAGGGTGGATTGATGGAGTTTACGCCGACGCAAGAGCAATTAAGGGGATCGACGAGAAAATTATTTGACCATGTTTGAGGGGCCCAAAACAGCGTTAAACATACTCTGCGGATTACAGAAGCTAGATAGCGATATATTGACCTGTTTTGTTCTTCTGTATCACGTTGGAGAAAACGGTTGGTCGATGGAGCAAATTCCACGTGTTACGCCTTGGCCTTGATGGTTTGACAGTGCCTTTTTAGTCTCTACCCTAGGCCTACTTTCCACTAGATCCAATAATCGCTAGTATTCTTCACCTGTAACCTGTGACCTGCATGATTCTGAGCTTGCCTCTCTAGTGACATTCAGACACAGTAGGAGGTCCTCTGAGTCAGCCGACATTTTTTATATTTAAAACCGGATAAAACTGCTTCCCATTTTTGAAGTTTTAATACCTGTTATCACATTACTGAACGTCATTTGTTCCATTTCAGAAGAAAAGACTCCGCTCTTGTACTGCCTGTAACGGTGAACATCGTGGAGGTATTCAAGGAGAACATGAGCCGAAAAGATGTAAAGACCGTCGCAAGAATTGCCCACAACAACACTGTCGAATTGGTCTCGAAGGGCCACTGCGAGTTCCAGGTAAACAACTGAATTCATCCACATAACTAGATTCCTTATGGGATTACCCTTTGACAATCTTCTCCCATTCCTACATTTTGAAGAGCATCTTTAATGATCCGTCCTGTTACAGTTTCCACACCAATCTAATAGAGCATGCGTTCTTGAATATGCTGTCCAAAATTTCCCTGTAGTGGCCGTACATTACCCGTAGTTAATTGGAAAAAGCAAGCCGCTATCGGGCGGACACCTTCAGCTCATTACGGTAATCGCATTAGGCCGACGAGTTTCCAATATATTTCACTGCGCCGAGCGAGCGCCGCTCCGCACAACAAATGAGTGAGTGTGAAATTTCCCATCATCAGCTCCCGGGCACGCAAATTGAATTACATTGCACTCAAGAGGGGGAGGAAACAAAGCGGATACAGCAACAAACTGCATGAAACGAAATGTCGGTTGTTTCAAAGTTGTCTCTGTTCCAGTTCGCACTCAAGCAGCGCGTCGATCTGAAGGAGAAGGCCCTGACCAAGGACAGTCTGAGCTTTAACGAGGATTGAAGAAGGAATTGAAGGCATATCGTTGTTGTGTTCCTTTGAGGTTGTATGAGATATACGTAAATGTACCCTATGTTTTGACATATTCTGTATGTAATGTTGATAATGATCTGAAAGAGGAAAGATAAAGAATAATGTTCTACTGGTTTTCAGTTTGCTCACATTACTATGGCATCTTATAGCGATCGTGACCGGCCCCCGTTGGCTTTGAAGCTGCTGTCGGCCAGGATTCTCCTGGCCCTAGAATTTACAATGTTTGTATGGTTAGTCTAGCATTTCTTTACAACAAATATTTACTGCTTAAATCACGAGAAATCGGCTGCACGAGAATTTGACTCTGTGTTAGATTGATGTATTTTATATTTCTGTTTCATTACAAAGTGTGAAGCTAGAGTCGATCTTCCAAAAAAAGCGCCCCTGAGAAGATGATCTAATTGCTCCTAAATGATTTGACTGGCATGAGAAATCGGCTTTTAAACGTGATGTTCTCCCGCGCCTGCGTTGCTGGGGCAACATTGACCGCAGGGTGTCGGAGCAACCGCGAGCCGCGCTCATGTGGCGTGGGCGCCCTTTCGTCGATTGGAAGTGCCAAGCGATATGTCCTCCGAGCTTGACGGCCTGTACAAGGCTTTAAACCTGCTGTCGCTCAATCAGATCGACGAGGCCGAGAAGGAGTGTACAAAGCTGCTAGAGAAAAATCCATATGATCAGGTAGTTAATTTTCATTGTTTCTTATTTTAATTCTGATTTTCAGGCTGCTTGGAGTCTGAAACTTCAGTGTCTGACGGAACAGACCTTCGTGGATGAGTTGGAAAATGAGGAAGTCGGCCTGGCAGAGACCTTTATGGACGACAACGTCATTTCAAGAGACGCCCGTCCTGGAACTTCCCTGGCAAGGCCGATAACGACAGCTAAAAGTGCCTCCCCGGCAATCAGGTAAAGACTGACCACTGTACAAAAATATCAGCGTGGCTCGTAGGCCAACTACGAACACCGGTCGTCCTTTAAGTGGCGTTGTACGACCAGAGACTTCTTCGAGAGCGGGAACGCTAGAGCAAGCTCTAAGGACATCGCGCACATCGCGCACTGCCAGAGCCATCACTTCAAGTACAGCGCGTTCCGTTCGGCTGGGAACAGTAGGCTGGAAGGCAGATCCTATTGTAGAGCAATTATTTAGGCGTCGATGGTCACACATCCAGATGGTCCATTCGTTAATTTGGCGCGGTTAAATATAGAAAAATACGCAAACGACCCAAATCTAAGTCGACAACTCTTCGAGTATGTGTTCTACCACGAAGGAGATATGAAAGTCGCCCATCAGGTGTGTTCCTTAAAGCTGAACTGAGACTAGAAACCATACAAACGTATGCCCATACTGAGTTTACCTATTCCGTTACCCGAAAAGATAGAAAGTATCACTTCAGATTGCTGCAATAGCCACAAAATCCGCCGAGTTCAACAACTGGTACTGGAAGAATGCGCTTGGAAAAGTGTACTACCGTCTGGGAATGCTCCGTGAAGCAGAGCAACAATTTACATCCTCGCTCAAAAACTTCCAAGTTGTCGAGACGTACGCCTACCTAGCCAAGGTCTACACGCGCATCGACCAGCCTTGCAAAGCCATATCAAAATATCTTGAAGGTCTTCAGGCTTACCCGAATGACGTTACGCTGTTGGTAGGGCTGGCTAGAATGCAGGAACGAACGGGTCACATCGAGGACAGCATTGAAACGTATCGGATGGTGCTGAAGAAGGAGCCAAACAATGTCGAGGCCACCGCCTGCATTGGCACCCACTATTTTTACAATGACAATCCAGAAGTGGCTTTACGATACTATAGGTAATCACAGGGAATTATGCTGTAAGCAAATCATCCTTCTAGGCGCATTCTCCAAATGGGCGTTTACAGCGCAGAGATCTACCTTAACATTGGACTATGCTGCTTCTATTGTCAGCAAATGGACATGGCTATCGGGTGCATAGAGAAGGCGCATAAAATGGCTGATGATGAGGTATCGGCTGACGTATGGTACAACACAGGTCACATCGCTATGGTTTGAAACTTCCTTCTCGTCCTCATTTTTGCTATAAGTGGAATTTAGGCGATCGGCGATCTAGTCATGGCTCAGAGGTGTTTCAAACTGGCAATCGCTGCGAATGCTGACCACGCGGAATCACTATGTAATTTGGGTATTCTTAAACTGAAGGAAGGAAAGCAGGACGATGCGAAGAATTTCCTTGTTGCAGCGGCGGCCAAAGGTCCTCATCTTTTTGAGCCCCAGTACAACCTCGCATTACTCTATTATAAGGTAAACACAACGTGGTGACCTTGATTATTAATTTAAACAAAACAAAGTAAACAAAGAACTAAACGTCAAGCTAACAATCGGAAAATAAAAAGTCGAATACTATGTTGTATTGTTTCAGAACGGAATCTTCGCTGAAAGTCGGAAGTATGTCGAGAGGGCGCTTCTCTTGTTTCCCACCCATTCATACTCACTGATCCTTCTCAAGAACATCAAGCATCTCTACGAAATGCTTTGAATATATCGTATTCGCCAGGATCCTTTTCGTGGGTTGTGCGCCGATAACTCATTGTCACTAGTGGAATTGTCTGTGAAATTGTCATATGTTTCTCAAATAAAATGTATTGTCTTTTTACCTTTATTGGGGGCTCTGTCGTGGTCTGCAATCATACTCTGAGACGACGTTGCCCAGAACACGTCTAGTTCACAACTGTTGTGTGTCTCACAAAATGGTAAGTAAAAGTCTCTGCATACATAGCTTAGGTGTGCTTAGATGGTTGCAAGAGCCTTGCTCTAAAAACTGTGCGATATAACAATGGTCCTCTTTCAATGGAACTTTCATAAACTGACGATACAACAGCGTCCCCTCAGCAAATGAGAAAAATGGGCTGAAATGTGCGATTTGTTTAAACGACACACATTAAGTGCGGCCCTCGTTGCCTCGTAAAAGAAAATATATGGGAGCTGCCGGTCTTGCGGCGCGCACAACTTCATCAGCAGCTGCCCTTCACGATTACCCCCCTTGTTTCTTAGGTCAATGCGAGCGCGTGCGAACGTCTTCCTCTGCCTTCTGCTCGTGCTTGTGCACAGTAAAGGTGGGACACTTTACAAATTAATCGGGTAATTACGTTGGGAACGTAGTCATAATGGACTTTTTCCTATCAATATTAGCTTCTTTTGAGTGGTTTCTGCCAATCGCTTAACTTTTGATAAGTTAGTGTCCATATGCATTGGCTCCTACTACTTCCTGCTTATTTAAAATGTTCAAAGTTTTGCTGTTTTTAGCTTTATCACAGTTTAATCGCTCTCCAACTGCTTTTAGCGGATTCGAACGTGCAAAATGAGTGTCGTAAGCGGTTCATCAAGCCTTCCGACCCGGATAACTTTGTATGTGTCTGTAACGCAACGGTCTGCCACACACTACCGGACGACGATGCATGGGGTCGACAGCAGCAACTTACCATGTACACCACCTCTAAAGAAGGGAAGCGCTTTGAAAGGTCTATTTGGAACTTCGTAAGCAAGAAATCGGACCTTTTGAGACAGCAACTGGGTATGTTCCCACACGAGGTTGTTCATATCACTGGACTTGTAGGAGATACATTTGATAACGAAATTACTGTCGGGCGTCCCATAAGAACAAGCCACACTCTGATAAAAGGATTTGGAGCTGCGTTGACCGATGCTGCAGCAATTAATCTTAATTCTTTGGATGAAGCTGTGAAGGATAAATTAATTAGTGCCTACTTCTCAACCAAAGGCACAGAGAACAGTGCGTAACAGCTGCGTTATTCAGTTTTTAGGATCGGAATATTCGATAGTTCGCATCCCTGTTGCCAGTTGCGATTTCTCAACTCGTGAGTATTCATATGCCGAAGTGGAGGACGACACAACGCTGAAGCATTTCAAGCTGGTCGACGAAGACATGTGGAAAGTTGGATATTTGAAGGAGTTTCAAAAACAATCGGCGAATGGTCTCTATGTGTTTGCAAGCCCTTGGTCAGCACCAGGATGGATGAAATCCAATGGTCGAATGAAGGGTGGCGGAACGCTGCTAGACAAGTATCGGAAAAGTTATGCCCAATATTTGATCAGGTCAGTCTCTCCAGCAGTGTTGGAAAATGCTAAAAGTCGAGCAGGCTAGCTTTCGGGTTTAGTGGGGTCTGAGTAAACTGAGCACAGAAAGATTTAACGAGAGTTTCAAACCGCCACAGTTGTTGGTGGCAATATTTTTCTCTAGTGTTATTTTTTGCGCCACGGAAACAAACCACTGGATAAGAAAAGTAGCTAGAAATAGACTTTCACCATCTCAGATTCCTGGAAGAGTACAAGAACGCCGGAGTTGACATCCAAGGAATGACTGTCCAGAATGAGCCATCCACTGGCAGTGATCCGGACTATTCTTTCCAAACTATGTACTTCTCCGCAGAAGATGAGAAACAGTTTGTAAAGAACTTCCTGGGACCACAACTGGCCCAGAAATTTCCAGCGCTGGAACTGATGGTTGACGACGACTTTCGGGGAAGTCTTCCGGATTTCGCGGATGTGGTACGTATCGTAATTGTCTGAGAGACGGAGCCAAAAGCTTTTCAGTTCTTCAACGACACCGACGCGGCATCTTACGCAAACGGCATCGCGGTACATTGGTACGACCGTGAGAAGGTTGGGCCATCTGTGCTTTCAAAAACGAAAGAAGCTCATCCTGACAAATTCATATTGTCGACAGAGGCTTGTAGCTATGACAAAGACGTTCGCGTCGACTACGGTAGTTGGAAACGAGGCGATAACTACGCAAAAGATATATTAGAGGTTTCATCTTTAATGTTCTTACGACTCCTTAAAACATTGTTTAGAATCTTCTCCACGGTGTGTCCGGCTGGGTAGATTGGAATTTGGCACTGAATATGGAAGGCGGACCTAACTGGGTGCAAAATTACGTCGACAGTCCTATCTTGGTCAATGCGCAGAAGCAGGAATTCTATCTACAACCGATGTACTACGTCTTGGCTCACTTTAGGTACAATTTCCAGAACTTTCCCTGAGTTTAATTTTACTATTTTCCCAAAAAATTGAAGATAGACTCTAGAAAGACTATTTCCACATGTAATCAAATTTATTTATTTATTTATTAACAGCTTAAATCTATTCACAATGAATGTAAGCAAGTTTTACTTGATCCCAGTCTGCGGAATTCCATCCTTCCCAATTCTTGTTGAACTGCTTCCAGTCATCTTGCCATCTAGTGCGCGGG
>JADLIF010003236.1:0-11351 GCA_016648015.1 Steinernema khuongi | reverse complement strand
TTGGGTATGATAAATAAAAACACTTCTAAAGCCGCAAAAGATAATCCAGTGACAGGCAACTGGATATTCGTAGTGAGAGAAAAGACTGCTGCTCACAACGCACCCATCGATACTTTTCTAGGAGTAAACCATGAGAAATGGGAGAATGTTTACGAAGTGTCCCGGAACTTACTTAACAACCCAATACATTACACGTGGTTTTTTTCTGTTTAGATCGTTCGAAAAACGTGATCGACTGCGCATCCACGTGCTTCACGTTCATGAAAACCATCGACCGCATGTGTGTTCCGTGTGTGGAAAGGCGTTCTCCCAGTCTTCCAGCTTAAATAAGGTATAATCACTTCCTATATTTTTGTTAATTCTTTTCAACAGCATCTTCGAGTCCACTCCGGTGAACGCCCTTATAAGTGCACATTCTGCACCAAGTCTTTTACGGCTAGTTCTATTCTAAGAACTCACATCAGACAACACAGTGGCGAGAAGCCTTTTAAGGTTTGTGTAATCAACAATTTGGTTTAAACGATTAAATCGCTTTAGTGTTCTATTTGTGGAAAATCTTTCGCTTCTCATGCCGCCCACGATAGTCACGTTCGCCGAGCGCATTCAGCCAATGAAACGCACCGCTACAAGTGCGCCGTGTGCGACAAATTCTTCGAGCACGAATCTCATTTAGCCTTTCACGTGCAATGTGTCCACACTACTGTACCAAATGTCAAGATGGAGTAGCGATATTATATATTTTCTATCTTTCTGTATGTTCTGTGATCAGTCATGTGGTGTACATGTGGTGAATATTTGAATGTATTGCTGACCAAATTTGACCTTAATTTCAGAGGGATTATTAGAAAGACCTGTGAGAGTGTTTGACTCAATATTGTATAAATACATGAAAAAAAAGTTTCAGCTACGCGGCTTTAAATGATACAGTCAGCAGCTGGGGAGCAGAACGCGCGAAATTCAATAATAATCTGACTAGTGATCAAGCAACAATAGAAACGGTGAGCAATAGTGCGCAATCTGCCTTAACTACTACATTTCCCCGAGGATAGCACTTTGTACGCTTGCAAATTCTAGAAATTTTTGAAGCTCTGCCGATCTCGTACTTCCTCTATTGTACATAGCGGCCTCTTGCATGACATGATCCATTGATTCAGACATACATTTAAAGTTATATACGCTTTAAGGTAGTACATACATAGTTATGATACGGGATGGGATCGCGAGCCGCTTGGTTGAGTGAAGAAGAGGCCCTCCTTCGGTTTGATGATGTTTTTTTGACGAGTGATGAATGATATCATCGATCGGCGGAGAAGACGGCTGAAGAGCAGACGAGGAATCGAGTTGAACAGGATCGTTAACATGAAAGTCATGTTGGCAGCAGCCTCTTGCCATTCTCGTGGAAAGATGTCGCAGACAATGAGGATCTGTCCTAAGCGCAAAAGAAAAAAGATTATGTCTGCTCCAGAACACTCTTTATTACCACTAATAGCCAAGACGGCGCTGATAGCTGACGGCAGAATCAGTCTATGCTCCACGTGAAGGTTTTGTTCGTGTCTGAGTCGAGGTCCACGGCGTTGAACTTGTATCGTACTCTCACGGGACGACTCCGGTCGGAGAAACTTGGCAAGCTGTCTACGGCACGTGTATGCGACGACGGCGTAGGTCACCAAGGTGATGCTGATTATTCCAAAGTTGAAAGTCATATAATAGGTGCGGGTAAAGGATTCGACGTAGGCGGCCCAATTAGCCGTTTGTCCCATGTGATCTTTTGCGTAATGCAGCCGTTCGAACCTTAAAATGTTAATTAGAATTTTTCGATTTTCTATTCAGTCATAAAAAAGATGAGAGGACCTTATTTTTTTAACCCATTTTGAAGTTACTAAACATGGTACGGAATATGTTAAATGAATCAATTACAACGTGTAACTGTTTTAATAGTATTTCCACTTTTCTATCCACCATAACAGTATCGACTGAACAGGATTTGATCATTAATAACGGTGAACGAGAAAAGAGCAAATTATTTCCCGATTTGTAGCAACAATATTCCGTACTCGCGTGCTCGTAACTAATAGAAAGAGTTTGCGTGTCAGAAACTTGCTTCCTCATAAGTTGCAGATCAAAATTTTGCCACCTCTGATTTTTGCGTGAGTTTCAACGAACATACCCTGGGATGAAGTTGACGGCGATGGACTGGACGAGGGACATTGACCATATTAGAATGCAAGCGATGTGGCAAGAACTGTATCTCCACGATTGGAAGGAGAGAGGACGACGAACGCAAGCAAGCCGGGTGAACGAAACGGCCAAGGACAAGTAGGAGCTTGCCCACCTAGAGTAAACGTTATTCAGCTGTATAGTAGGTATCTTATTAGGCTACGTAGCTTCTACTGCACAAGATGAATAAGGTGATAATGGGTAAAAACGAGAATACCCACCACCTTGCTCTATTTTTGCAAAAGTCCTCCACGATATGAACCTACCAAGCAGTATTGGTAATTACATTGACGATTGCGCGATGTTCAGGAAGAGTAATTTCGCTGCCTAGGACGATAACGAGTCCTTGCCACGGTCCATACAGGAACGTCAGCATAATATCTGCCAGAACGCTGTGCCAGAGGAATCGAAAGCCGACGTAGCTCTGTGACAAATTCCACATCGCGCAGAGTTCGCAGAGTTGCAAACACATCGATATGGATCCCCAAGTCATGAAGAAAACTCCGATGAGGAAGTCCATGATAGTCAGCATCCACCAAGGATTAGCAGTCGTCGTTTAGCATGTAGAGCGCAAAACTGAAATTGAAATAAAGTTGCCTCGCGGGTTTGCGTGAGGGTTAATCCGGCGAGCCGCGTGCAGGGACAGACCGACCACAATTTTCGATGGTGGTCTATGAGATTTTCAGAGTGCGTTGATTGTTTCCACATTCCAAGATTCAATTATGCAGATAAAGTTATGCCAGTCTGTGTTGTTTTCAGTTTCTAAATTTAGCTGTCACTATAATGGTACTCTACATACTGAAGTATGTATGCTAAAAGATTAATACATATCGAAGCGTAAAAAATGGAAAAAAGATGGCAATAATCGGACCGAAGAAACAAAACAACGATGGACACGAAAACCTCAGACTATGGATAGCAGACGGTTTTGCCATTTTAGAGGCGTACCATACGTAAGAGACCTCATGAAAGATACAAAAAACAAATCGGACGGACAAAAATCAAGTCCAACAAGGGTTTTCTATATTTTTTCAAAACATGAGTTTCACACCTAAAAGCGATTAAACCTACGAAACGTTGAGTAATTGGTGTATACTTTTGCTTTTTTGACGTCTGCGAAGGTCACTATGATTCAAGAAGGCGACATGTTTACCGAAAACAAGAAAGTCTGCATCATGATGTTTGAAATAATTGGGACACATAATATCACAAGGCCCTTCCAGGCACTTCTATATGCTTTTAGAGATTTCGGACATAAAATGGATAGTTTTAAAACTGTTGGTTATAAAACAAGCCTGACAACATGGAAAGTATTCTTGTGGTGTATATGTAGTTGATGAAAAAAGCAGTGTGCAGTGAACAAATGTCATGGAGAAAACAAACTCCGGGGTCTTGGATCCTCAGTTCAGTCCTCTATCAGTAGAGATGAAAGGAACAATTGGATTGAACGCATTCTGAACTGTTTCTAGTTTGTAGTGTCAGTCTCCCATAAAACATTTTTGTCGAAAATTAAATTGTATGTTGGAAAAGGACCGGCTTCTAACGACAGTACAAACTTTGTTGTGAAAACAGATGTCAGCCGATGAAAATAAAATTTTAATTTAATGCCGAATGCATAAAAACAGGTCGGCAAGGATTCAAGGGTATCGGTTTGCATCGGAAAAATGATGCAAAGACAATGAATTTTGCTTATAAAAGAAAAAGGATTCTCGCGCTTAGTGGAGGGGAAGTGTGGACGTCGAAGATAAGGTTACTTAAGTGTAGGTCACGTAAAATTTAAAAGTGCACAGACGTCAGGTAATTGATGCTCCAAAGAGAATGTGATGCTGGGACGGAGAAGTGATAGTTGAGTTCCATAGGCACACAAATATGATTATAAGTATTCAAGAACTTTCGAAGAGAACTATGATCTTTTGAAGAGTTCTCGTTGTTCTTTTTTAAAATGTTACAAAAAAGCAGTAATTCATTGGACTGCACATGTCAGCCACTCATGTCGAAAGGCGGAAATGGTTCTGATGACAAATGGTGAAGCTCAAAACACGGAAGCAAAAGACGACGACGTTTGCCGTTTAGTCAAAACCAAATCATTTAATCATCCGTTAGGTAATAAACATGGCCTCTTGCGGAACTAGTTCTTTCTAGGAAACGACTAAAGGTGATTATTGAGAGCGCAAAGGTTGGCTGGCTAACAGAAACCGGAAGATAACAGAGGCGAGAAGAAGACCTTCCCAAGTCCATGCATTAGGTGCAAGGTCGAAAGTGACCCGTCGCAAAGAATATTGAGTGATTGTATTTTTATTGAACAGCAACCGAAGTCCTGCACCACTTAACTTAAATGAATCCTTCAGCGCTACTAAAAGAACCCAATGACTCACAACAATAAATGTTATTCACTACAATTATGAAAAGGTCTTTTGCGGCATTGAGCATTGGTCAGAACGGTGCAGCGGACTGCTTAAGACGGATCTTTGATTCAGTTGAACAACTACTTTCAGCTGGACAACAAATTCACCTGAATAACAAAGAATTATGCAGCTGAAATGTGTCTTTAGATTCCTTGAAATCAGAAGAATGGCAATTTGCAGAATACGACTTTTAAAGACTTGGAATTTGCTCTCGACCAATGGGCATAAGAATTTGACGCTTGCATGAGAGTTCTCCGGAACTGAAGAAAGCATGGCTCCTCCATGTTTAAGTTTACATTTTGAAACGAGTCATTCACAAAAGGACAGCGTAGTACGTTGATTTCTAGTCCAGGAAGCAGAAGGACATAAGACGAACCATCCTAGGACGTGTCTACGAACAACTAGGGAGAAAAGCAAGCGAGCAGAAGTCCCTAAGGGGCGAACTAAATGTTACTCACGGCGCTGTAGTCACCAATCAGGTGCTCCAATTAGCTTGCAACAAACAGACACATAAATGTCACACCTGTGTCGTGAAATTTACTAGTATATAACGACGAAAAAGGCATTTATTAGGCACCGTATGTGAAAGTCATCAATGGAGAATGTTGGAGAATACGCTGGAGGCATAGGTCAAGGATAAGTAGAACGGGCCAGTGATGCAGTGGCCGGCATTCAAGGAGGTGGCTGCGACACAGAGAAGAACACAGTTCAACACAAAACATGTACACGGGAACGATATTTACAATAAGTGATTGAGGAATTTGCGGTGAGTGCTGATATCATACAGGCGTGTTCAAGCCGTGGAATTCTGTAAACCTATTCCGACTGTCAGTCATAGGAGTCGACGGCGTCGAACCGTCAAGAGGTTCTTTCCTAAACCAGGTACAAAAACTAGTTAAATTGTACGTCCGCGCTTTTTCTTACTCTGGTTCGTACTTCATTGGGGTGAGTAACGGCTGTTTTTGTGGTCTTGGGGTATTTGGAGTATGAGTGTCATGGAATAATGGCTGGCTGGCGGTGTCATCTAGGGAAGGTCGCTTTGCAGAGTAAGAAGGAGCCTGAACAGATGTCTTTATCATTTGTAATGGAAAGATATACCGTACTCTATTGTATTGATCCCGATAAGGCGTGGGTGTGACGACCCTCTTGTCCCTGGACCTCTTCTTCTGATTTTCCTTCACACACCAGCAGGTCATGAAGATCATCATTAAAACCTGTAAGAAAGCGTATAGAAAACGTTCAGGCGAGCTAGAAGCATACCAGGATCACACCAAGTAATCCAAGAATGGCGGCGAGCCACTTGAGGAAGTTCTCCTTTTCACGTGAACGACACCATGGCTGCTCTCCTTTGTTCCACATGAAGCGGTAATCATTCGGTCTGTTGTAGTCCGCCACAACGCCGCCTAAATTCACCGTTCAAATATTAAAGCTAGCAAGAGAAATCTTGGCCCTAGATTGTATTTTCTGTGTTGAGAGAAAGTCAACGATTTTTATGCACAAACCGATCTTAAGGCCAACGCATTGTTTGGATTCCAACCTAATGATGCACATCTTTCAACAGTTGAGGACACCCATAATTGTGATTGTGGCGACAAATTAGCGTCATCTCTACGCATTAGCAGACTTGATGCATTAATTGCTACGTTCGTAAACAATTTCCTAGCACCGGGTTTCACGGGGCTACGCTCTCCGCTCCTATTTCGCAGAATAGCTGCCTCAATGCTAATTGGCTCGTGGACGGGCGTAATTCAACGGGACTGTTGTTGTTGACATGGTGTCCCATAATCATACGCTTCACTGACTATTTGAAGAAAGAACTAACATTTGTAATTAAAGTCTCCCTTGATCCAATGCGTCTGCGCACACTCGAAACGAACAGAGTCTGCGTCCAGGTAGCCAGACCCAATAGCCGGAACCTTGATCATGTACTCCGGATACTCGATGTTGATCGGCCCACAGCTGTTATCTGAAAATCACGTGTAAGCTGTGAACAAGTACGTGACCTGTACATTGGCGAATGGCCTGCATACGGTCATCGGTGAACGAGTTCCACGTGGCCATAGATTCTTTTGCAAGGTCGCGCGCGTTCAACATGGTGTAGTCGTAGAAGCAGGGCACCTTTAATTAAGATACGGATTACATTACGGAAGGCGCAAACTTACGTTGTCACCACAAAGCGCCACAATCTCCGACGGATTATCGGGGCAATACCGTCTACCGTAATCTTCATAGACTAGGCTATGCATAGGTTGAACGTTCACTAAAAGTCGACTGATTTATCCACACTCCGCGCAGATGACTCACTGGGCTGGTTCTCCAACTCGCGACAGTTCTTCACTAGGCTCGTAACATCAAGTCCTGTTTTGGCGTGGAATCGGTAGGCTCCACTGAAACATCATTCCACAATATGGTTTATTTTTTACACATTTTAATCTGCTGTTTTATCTTTCTAACAGGCTAGTTGCAAAAATAGTAGACGATAATAACTGTCAGAAGAAGAGGTGATGACGCAAAGGATAACTTGCAATTATTTTTAGTGTCCATTTCTTATTTATTATTGCTAGCAGAACGAAAATTGTCACGTACTTTTGTTTCGCTTAACACCAGCCAAGGTAATTACGTGAATGACGCGTCTTGTCTCAGACTGGTAGGTATAAAAAGATGAGTTATCTAGCATTTCGAATAAAATCCCAGTCCTCTTCTAGTTATTATAAAGGCTTCGACACCAATAAAGACTTCCGTTAACTTACAGCGAATACTCTGGAGCAGCCTTGTAGATTCCCTCACTCCTCATCGAGACTTCTGGGAACACTTCGAATGCCTTATCTTCATCCCGACTTGAGGTGAACATGTTCGAAAGAGGAATGTGACCATACGTTCCAGCTTGGTTGATTTCAGAGCCAGCTTCTCCGCTTCCAGGAACTCGATCTTAAAAATACCGTAAGTAAGATTCATTTATGGCAACTTACAATTTTGAATGATCTGCTGTCTGTAGGTCTCTGAGTTAACTTCGTTGAAAGTGAGTCCTTGGAAAGCCGAGCCGGCAGTTTGGTCTGGGAATGGTCGGAAAAGACCGGAAACCCTCGGAAGATGATACTGCTCGCGCAGCTGCTGCTCTCGCGTTTTGTCGCCGTCGGGGCGCTAAAGAAGAGTTTACGAAAGAGAGCTACGAATAAAGCACCTACCACACCGTACTGCGGAGGTACGCTCAGCTGGATGTCCAGCATGCCCATACTTTCCTGGTAATTCGGCAGACGATCAATGTCGATTGAGTAGGACTCTCGAATTCGGATTCCAATCTGGGCCTCTTCCAAAACGACGTAGACTTCTGGCTGGCCACGCTCGACATTGTTGACGTAAATGAGAACTCCCTTGAAACGTTGGATTCTCATGGTATCGAAGTAGCGCAGAATATTGCGGACGATGACACTGGTACGGTAGCGGAACCTTCTCGTGTCGCCTCGAGCGAGAACGTGCACCCGGTCCGTTCCTGTGGCTTCGATAGCTATCCCAGTAATTACGGTAGCGTTCGTCGGTTGGACCAGATTAGCCTGGCTGGTGGCTTTGCCCCACAAGCCGAAGTCGACTCGACGATCGGGATACCGTTCAAGACGGACCTGGATCCTCACTTCCGGTGTGGTCAGGGTTTTTGGGATGTAAAGAAGCGTGTATATTCCGGGCTCATTGAAGATGAACTTGTCGTTGTCGATTGTATTGAACGTTCCGGCGCCGAAGGCTTCTCCTATCGCCGGTGGCTGGTACTGCTGACAACCGCTGCTCGGTCTTCTCCAATAGAACATCTGGCAGCGCGCCTTTGCGAACTTGCAACACAAGAAGTAGGGCATGTAGTCGTGGTGGAAGGAACTGAGACCGGGAACTTCGTACTGTCCCATGTATGGAGCCGTGCCAAATTCGTATGCTCTTGTCGGGAAACCGGGGTTGTACGGTGTTTCTTTTATCACCTTTATCACCGGTTGGTAACTGGTCTGCATAAGCTTTCCGTTGTCATCGTAACAGCAGACCTGACCGTAGTGGGTTGGGAAACGTCTGAAACAATTTTTTCAGAATACAAGAAACTAGTGCAAGGATGCGATGAACTGCTGATCAACTTCCCGGCCACATATTCCGGCTTAAGAATCACAAAAACCCTAAAGTTACGGTACATAAGATATGTAAAATAACTCACTGTGTGTCTTGACTATCATAATTGCGTCCGCTGTCCGCATATGATCCATAAATGTTCTGGGAAGACATGTAGCAGTTGTTGGCACCGATGGTCGCCGTGCAGGTCACATCACGGAACGTCTGCGAGCATCGAGGATGAGGCATGAATCTTCCAATGTCCATCTTCGCCTGCTTCTCCACACACGGACAAGAAGCGTTGGTCTCCGTGTCTCTGATGAAGTTGAACTGTGCTCCGTCCTCGTCATACCAGTCATGACACATTTCTGTCGCCTTCTTGACGATGTACTCTTCCCGCGCCTTCTGATCGCTGGGATTGAACGAAGTGGTTGAGAACTTGTTGTTGTTCGACGTCCAGAGCCAATGTAAAGACACGGGGGCGGAGACAAGCCTAAAGAAACAGATTTAAACGCCTGTGGTTCAGACAAGTCCTACCCTGGATACATCTCGTCAACGTATCGCAAATCGACGGTATTAGCCTTGATAGGAGCCAGTTTCAGGTAACCCAAGCGATAAGTGTACAGTTCGTTCATGCGCTCCCAATCGGAAAGGAACCACTGCTCTACTCTGTTGATGTCGATAATCTGCTCCTGAGCTCTCCACCGATAGTCGGGAGTGTTTCGGTTCTGGAAGGTCGCCAAACGACACAAAGGTTTGTGAATTTGGGTGAACTTTTTGATCTAGAGAGCGGTAAGATCAGACCTATTCCAGAGCAGTATGGTACCGTCTCGTCTTTAGCCTCCTTGTAACCGATGACGTATAATCCAAGGGTGGTCGCGTAGATCGCGTCATCACTGATACGAATGTACTGTTGTGTTTGGAAGATCTCGGGATTAGTGAAATTCCGAGGGTACCATGTAATCTTCATGTTCTAAAATCCAGCAGTTTTACTCTATTCACAGCATATATGGCTTACCGGATCTAAGATTGGGTTCTTGAACCACTGGTATACGTTGCCTATGTCCAGTCTCATCGGATCGAGCGTTGGCGGGACTGAAACCAGATATCTTATGTCACAAAAAAAAGAAAAAATTCTTACCGAAGTATATATAGCCCACAAATGCCTTTTCATCGTTTGCTCCAGAGCTCTGTGGTTGGAAATAGACAGTTTTCGTTCCCCAGTCAAAGATCTTTGGGAGAGTACATCTGGCCAGCGCCGGATTTATCACTTGACACGATGCAGACTGGAAAGGAGAATAGGAAGTTCATAGAATCACGGGTTACCTGACGTTGCTCGATCATGAGAATGTACGTTTGTGTCCGGTCGAGACATTGCGCGTTGACGTCGACGGTCATTTCTCCGAGCATGTTCACGATGTTGGGATAGATGAGCATGGGATCTACACAAAGCGTTATTAATAGTGTGCTTAAAAACATTTTTCAAACTTATTTGAACTTACGGGTGAGCACAGCCTTTTTGTTGTATCCAAAACGTAGAAGTTACTAGAGACAAAACTACTTACATGTGCCTCCGGTCTTGTTGGAGCAGCCTCCCGGTCGTACGACGTCGTCAACACGGAACATGTATCTTCCTCGCACCACGTGCGGAACTCCCGACCTTTGCGACAAAATGCTAGGTTGGTTCTTGAACTGCTGCGACGGGTCAATCGGGACCAATCCGGTGTGGTTTCCGCCGTTGAACAGAGCTTGACATCGGCCCATACGACCGTTACCCAGAATGTCCGCTGCGTCGTATCCGAGCTTATCGTAGTTTATGATCACATAACTCAGTCGCGCGGCCTGAATTTGTATGTTGTTTCCTGACTGTATGCTAGCTCAGAACCTGGTCTGTCAGCCAAATGACTTGGTAAGTGGACAGTCGACCCATGCTTGCGTCATCTCTGGATGCTACAGCCGTTGCCAGATTGTACCAGGTGACCACAAGGGCGGCGTCAGGTCTAAATGCCGCGGCTCCGGCAACCCCCTCTGAAATTGCTCATAGATCACACACCCTCCTGAGTCAGCGTTTGAATCGGTTTTTCCGTCTGTTGACACATCAATCGATACAATGCCCACAAGGGCCTCGCCTTCCTGGTTCTCGGTCATAAAACTTTCGCAGAAAAAAAGAAAACGCTGTACATGCGAACTGTTGTTTGTTCAGCAGAACGCATTAGATAGTGGATGCAAATATTTATGTGGTAACTGATGATGATTCATTTTGTTTTTTCGCCAATCAATGGCGACGTTGATTACTGTAACAACTTGAGAAAATACCTACCTTGAAGCCATTTCATCATTTCATCGAGCAGAAAGTCGCTTTGTGCGTCGCATTGAACGTAGGAGTTTTGCCCAGTGTTAGGGCAACTCTGAAAACGCATGTTTAGGATAACAATCTTTTTGACTGATGCTGTAGAATAAATTCAAGAAAAAGGAATAATCCGAAAAGTATTTTATTTTATAGGCAGTTCCCCTTAGTTGAGATATAGTCGCCGCAGAAATATTCTTCCCCAAGCTCCTCGTGGTGGGACCTAACTAACGTGGCCCGACCCTGGTTTCCTGATGTTTTGCCATTTTTTTCACGGTTCAAGCGATAATTCTAAAATCCCT
>JADLIF010003234.1:0-46881 GCA_016648015.1 Steinernema khuongi | reverse complement strand
TCTTTAATTTTGAAAATTTACGGAAATTTCGCATATGCGGGGATCAAGGCATGGCTTGAGCTAATAAAGTGGAACTCTCGAAAGGATTACCTGAATTCACATTTTGTAGTACCGAAAAATCGAGCTCGTCGAGCGCTATCCAACAAGCCATTAAACTCCTCAGCGCGATCACGGAATATCAGTTTGGGGAGGGTCGGAATTTCGGGGATTACGGTATTGTTTTGGTCCGTTCTCCCACGGATCCATAAACGGGCAGCTAATTTTTGCGGCATAATATTCTATGCTCAAAGACCTTTCGAATAAGCCCCCTTTCGTTCCAATCCGCTTGTATCAGTTGGGGCCCTTTACTAGTGAGTCATCAAAACAGCCAACGGCCCCCTCACACCTTCTTTTAGCTTAAAACGGGGTCACATCATTAAAACCACGGGCTTTGTCATGTGCTCATTGGAAACCTACGCAGAATAAGTGCAACATCTGAATGGGCTGCGTCAAGCTGTCACATAAAAACACGCAGACCCTACAAGGAGATAATGCGGATTAGAGGCTGAAAGACTAAGTGGTTTACCACCAGCACGAATTGCGAGGCGCTGCTAATCTTCCGGAAAGGTCTAGGCATAAACAGAGGCGCACGAGAGTGATGGTGGTGAGCAGCACTCAAAATAATCAACAGACGCTTGGCACTACAGTGTCCGCTGCGCGCACACGCTGAACGAAGCGCGAGGTTGCGGAAAATGGAGTACAAAGAATTTGAGCGGTCGATGCCTGGAAAGCCACGATTTCGTTGTTTCAAAACAATTTTTCATATCTATACTAACATCACATCGGTTGCAATTTGTGCGCGAAAATAGCGCTCTCCTGTGGCTGACCTTATTTAGATGGCGCGACATATCAACACTGGCATAAGAAGAACGAGTGAGTGAGGATGTGCAAGAAAAACGACCGAAAGCCATGAAGAAGTGTGCCCGGATGGGTGGTCAAAGAGGTAGTCCGAGTTGACGAAATTCGCAGTTGTTTGAAAGATGACAGCGCGGCACGACAATGACTGGAAAAGACACAACTGGCACGTTGCGGCGGCACATCAGTCTACCAGAATAAAAAGGTTTAAGAAACATAAAAATATCGGTAAAACTGCCCAATATAACAAGATATAGTCGTTGGACTTCGTCTATACGGCAAAAGGCGTGGTTATGGGGGAAGGAACGTAATAGGTGCCAATTGATTGTGGAAAATGTGGAAAATTGAAGAGTAGACCGATGATAATTATAGCAGAAAGTACAGGATTGTTTAAATGGTCACCTGAAGCTGAGACCTAAAAATTGACCGATTTTCGGCTTTAGCTTAATGTTTCTTCTGCAGTTTGGGTACAATACAGTTAACGTTAAGTGTGGAAGAGGTCAATTTCGAACAGCAGTTGATGGTTAGCTAGTAAATGACCTTTTTTTACAATGGTTGTTCTTAAAGATATCAAACACAGAACGTAGAGAAAACTAATGTGTTCAATGTGTTTATCAGATAAAGGTCGTAATGTACCTTTCCTTTTAAAATACTTAGGTATATGCCCAGTGATCCATATATGTGTTGCCAATAACGTTGGTGTTTATGAGTTCAAAGACTGTTTTGAAAGAAAAACACCCAGGGCGAGACGCCTTAAGCACACCTGATAAGGGCTGTCAAGTGATGTAGTTAAGTAGCATTCGGTATACACAAATTGTAAAAGTCATGTCTTCTTGGCTGTTGAGCCTTATTTTCGTTTTATTAACGAAAATTTCTGGATGTTATAAGATACTAATTCTATCGCCAACTGTATCCCACAGTCATATTCACTTCCAAGGATCCATCGCCGACGTGCTAGTTGAAGCTGGGCATGAAGTAGTGCGTAAATTACATTTTAGCGTATTTTAGAGTAGCGCATATCTTTTTATTTATTGAAAAATATTATTTAATGTAAATTTAGCTTAAGTAAAAAGATAATCTTTTATTTTTGTAACTGTGTAAATCATGCAACAGTGAAGACGCTCTTCAGTGAAACGTACATAATTCCTTAGTCCGAGCCGATTAAAATGTTGACATTTACACTACCACGAGTGGTGTTTTCGACAGATGTACGTAAGCACAAAAGGACGACTACATTCGGGAGCGCTTGTGCGGATTTTCTAAATTTATGTAGAGAAGAAAAAGGGGAAAAAGCATTAAGATTGTGTAATCTTCTGCCAAGAAAGTAGCTTTATATGGAAATTAATGATAAACTTCGCAAGTTGATGTTGGCTTCACTCACTTGAGAGAACGAAGTGCAAAGAGACGATAAAGTGACACGACACACGGTGTTAGCAGCTGGTGCGCCCTGACAAAGGACACGAAACTCCGGCCTGTTCGATGATGTTTTTAATTTTGCAACGAAGAAACACATGAATAACGTATTGCTCAATGTATACTTGATGCGCTCTCCGGAGTATCCTGGGGATGAGGGAGAATTTTCTAGTTTACACTCAAAACAAAAGTACGAGACATTTCTGCCTCTGCAAAAGTAAATTAGCCCTAGCTCCCGGGAATCCTATGTTAGCTAATTCGTATTTTTTTTATACTAGCATCGTATTTTTTACCCTTTTCAACAACATACTTTACTAAACAACTAAAGAAATTTTTCCCACGTTTCTATGCTTGCGGAGAGACTATATATTTTCAGCACATTTTTATGCCGGATTATGCACCAGACGAAAAAAGCAATGGCTCGATGAAGGCTCACCGAATCACGCGGTACACAGCGACTACGACGACGAAATTCGCTGAAATTGCTTTCAAACACGATGTGTTCGCACAGAACGTTGGTTTCGCATTCGACTTTCCCGCCTGGGACTGCTTCTTGAACACTACAGTACAGTACTGTAACGGTTGGCATCGTTTTAACTTTTTCTCTAGTGTTAACTTTCCCTGTAGACATACTTAACGACGAGCCCTTAATGAACAGTTTGCGATCGGAACGCTACGATGTCGCGATGGCGGAAGGGTACACATTCTGCTACTTCGGGATATTTCACGCTTTGGGAATCCGCACGAAAATCGTCACGCTCGCCATATCGCTCACGGAGAACCTGGCGGATGTGTGGGGCATCCCCAGCCCCAAGAGCTACGTCGTCAGTAAGTGGCTTATTTGCATGTGATGCGCAACGGACTATAGTACGACAAATACGACAAAATTAGTTTAGTGCGCAGAGCAAAAAAAGAACAACTTCTGTTCTGTGGGACTATATGCATTGGCGAGTGCAGTCGGACTTGAGTTCATTTGATTTCACCCGTAGCAATGAAGGGCAACAAATGCTGTTGTTGGAGAGACAACGGATACTGGAGATGGCTCAAATTGATACTGAGAATTGCTAATTTGCAGTACGCAAATGAAATTGGGCTCTCATTGTTTAATACGTAAAGAATAAAGTGGAATTTTCTGTACGATAAGCTATGAAGTATTTGTGGATAGGAAAGAGGAAAGAAATAATCTTACAAGCAATTGAGAATAAAATTTTGCGAATTTACAAATTGCATTTGCTAATAAGATCTTACAAGCAAAGACAAAGAGAAGTTGTCTTTTTTGCTACTACTTTTTTAAAAGATTTGGTCAATTGAGAAGTATATTTAGCATTTAGCAAATCATTCTTGTTCTGATCACATTACAAATGACAACAACGTATAAATTTGACGTGTATTTCAACAGCCAAAGACGGGGGCGTTCATTCCAACAAACAAACAAAATTTAACCGCTAACATCTTGAGTTTCTAACAAAGCTCATCCGGAATGGACGGAGATCGCTAAGCAGGTTAAACATATAAGCAGGCGTCGACTGTTAAACGTTTTGAAAATTAAGCAAACGGGGCAAATTGCCAGGGGCCACGCCACTTACGACGTTTTATGAAAAACACCAGCATTGTCAGGGCTAAGATATGCACTTTTCGGACTTCCTGCTTGTTCTATGGCTTGGGCAATCCCAAAAAAACACAAGTGCGAAGCTATTATTATGTTGATGTCTACCTTTGGTTGAACAGGGTTTCTTCACTTATATGCAATACCGTACTGCATTTGGGTTGTACTACATTTGGGTTGTACTGTATTGTCGTTAGTAAGACAGCTCATAGAAGTAGGAAAACATTGGAAAAGCACAACCTCTCTATAATATCGTGTCAGGCGGTATAGAACATAATCAAGGAAACTGAATTGAAGTCTTTAAAATGTACGTACAAAAGTTGGCTAACAATAAGCGGTTCATCAGATATAAATGATTTTTTCCAAAAGGAATATTACAAAATAGTCGGCTCTCGCCATTAACAATATGCTGAATTACGGTTTTGCCAGGAAAAATTAGTCCGATTATAACTATGTCAAGATGCACTGGATTTCGTCTACACGTCCTTTATAGCAACTGTTAAATGAAAAAGACAGACGAAAACATATGTGAAATTCGGTGATTATCTATCCAGGTTACAACAAAGACAACTGCTCAGGCGGAAATATTAATGATGTTTTTTGTTTTTCAACAGCACATATGCGGAACAGGAAGCTGAGGTGTACCACATATCATTTTTTTAATGGCCAATGGCTAGTGTGACAAAAAAATTTAGTGAATTAGCATACTCGAGCGTTGAGAGCGCACGTTTTTGCATTATATACTCGCACAAGGAACAGAGGAAAATTCAAATTAAACTAAGCAATGAGCTTGAAGGAAGACAAGTGATAAACACATAACACACACTACTAGTCACTTGAGCCACGTAAACATCGAAATGTGACGTAGAAATGAACATATTGTTGTCAATCACCTACGATTGAAAAAATGCGACACCGCTGATCTGTCAAATTTTCTTGAAGCAGTCAGAGACTCAACCAGACAATTGAAGGAGGAAATAAAGTAAGTAACCTAGTGCACACAATGTTCGCTGCCAGTTGTTGGCTTGACAGATTACTTGGCATAAGCGAGCTAATTCATGAGAGGCAAGTTCAAAGAGTGTTTTCTACCTGTGGAATGCATTTAGAACAATTAAGACTTACTTTACTATTTAGCTAAATTAAGTTTTAAAATATAAAAGGATGTAACATGGAGCTGTCAGAAGTTATACACTGTTATAGTTACCGAGGAAATTAGACTTAGAATGAAAGAAAACAGCTCCACCCAGCCTTAAAAAGGTTGGCTATTTCAAAAAAAAAGTCATCTCGTCTGAAGCAAAGGATTTGCAAAAAATACAACGGTTGAATGGCTCAATTAAAAGAGAACCAAAATTAACCATATACTAGAAATAGCGGATATGAGAACTAGCAAAGAGGAAGGCTCGATATACGCCAAGGATAACCAGATAAAAATTTCCACAAATCACTGTTCGTTTGTGGACTCTTGCTTCGTCTAATCAGGTCGTTCGTGTCGATTTTTTGTTGCAATACGCCCAAAAAAGATTTGCACTTCCTTCATTCCACCAATTACCCTCACAATGGGCGCCCATAATAGGCCGTCGCGGGAACCCCATGTACATAATGGTCTTCTTAGCGTAGTTTTTTCCTTGTCCAGCGCGGCTAGCGGCGCCGCGGCGAGAGTTGCAACGGCACGCCACGAAAAGATTAATGACTACTATCTGTTCGACATGAACATGGACCACAAATAAATGGGGGCACTGCAATGGTGGAAATTTGTTAACTTGCTTCGATGGCAATCTCAATTTGCAAACTTTTGAGCATCTTGAGAGGACAGAAGGCCTCACACTCGCAAATTAAATGGTTGTTAATGGAGCAAATAAGGCAAGGTTCGCAGATCTTCAATAATTTGTTGTGGTTCTTTTTTTACAGAATTGCGGTTCTTAAAGCCTAGTAGATCCTAAGAATACATAACATTCATCGTTTTGACGAATGCACCCACTCGGAACCTTTTGTATCACAGAAGAGATCTACCGAAAGTGGGAAATATCACCAAGCAATACTGAAATTGAACGGACATCTTTTTGCTCAAACCTACGCACTTTCCGCATGAGTTCTTACTGAAAAAGAGAAAGAAAATTATTTCAAGAGCCATGAACTTTTTCTGTCCAAGAAGTAATAACTAATCAAGTACGAAGGAAACTCCGTATTAAAAATGTCCGCGACTTTATATATATTCATTTCTGGAAAGGGTAAAACTTTTGGAATTTTAGGGAGCCAACACAAAAAATAATTCATGTAGTTGCGAATAATAATTTTGGGTAATCTCGAGATACTCAATGAGAAAGGCCATTCAATTCATGGAGGATGGAGCAATGTGAGATCCGTAAGAGTAAGCAATAGCAAAACCTGCGCGATTCCATGGGGGCGGCAACTAAAAAGCCCAACAAACAAATATCTGTAAGCATCAGTTATTGATATATGACGTCCATCGCCTACATTTCTACTTAAAACGAACGGCAAACGCACAAAAAGGAGACGAGGCAGACTTGCTATTGTTTTGCTCATCTATTGCAGGACTTAATCGCCCATTATCCGACCACTCAGCATAACAAATACTCAGAAAATTAGAATTTGCATCAACGATCGCGAATTCTGAAGAACGACGGAGGCGAAAAGCATTACCGTATCTAGAGAATTCATAAAGGAGGGATTTAAGAGCGGAGTCCTAAAGGTCGATTGCAGGCACTCATTAACAGAACTTCTACAAGTCCCATAGCAGCAACCATCAGTAGGAGCCGGAAAATATCACGACAGGTTGGTCAAAAGAGCATTCTGGAACGGCAAATCAGCGTGCGTGAGCATCGTTATGTCCTAGTCAAGTAGACACTTGACAGCGCAGCAGTTCAGTTCCCCTGCAAGTGGCACTTTTAGAGAATAGATATTAGTTGGCGACAAAGTGCGATTGCACTGGTCGAAAAATGAATTTAAAATTCACAAAGGAGGCGACCCTCGTTGGACTCCGTCATGATGAATTGCGTTGCTGTTTTAACCACTAGAGCGGTCAGAGACAAAACAAGCTGCGCAAAAGCAACTGACATCCTCATGAATTATTCTTGCGTTAATACAGATAGATATTTTGAAAGTTGATGATCTAGTGCGGGTGTCCTATCCACGTAGGTACCCAGACCCACGTATGTGGCGTGTTACCCACACGAACCGCCAAAAGAGCCGTAGGTTTTAATTTTGAGGTCACGCACTTAGAAACTTATGTATGTACCCAGCATTGACACATGTGGACAATATCAATTAAAAATGCTACAACGAAGTGCAATACTGATTGATACCGTAATTAACACAATACAAACATTGATAGTACATGTACATAAAGGAGGAAGGAACCTCAAGCGACATGTTTAAGTAAACTGGGAGAGTTCCATATTTAGTTTCATGGGGTGAGGCCAATGAATTATTACTTTGAAATATGAAGTCTGCGACAGGAAAAAAAGTTAGCCCGACGTTGACTTTTTAGATAAACGACTCAGACAATGGGGTTCACATGTACAGCAAAGAGTTCACCCCCAACGACTAAAACGACAACGAGCTTTAGCATTGGAAAAACTGGAAGGAATTTTTAATGGTTCTTGCGCAATATCGTCCGAACAAATCGACAAAAAGTGGAATGTTTATACTAAGCAAAATATTTATTTTGTATGCAAAGAAGTCAATAATTAACCATTAACGGGGTCATGCACGCAAATTGCGCTTCATCACTATTTCTCGAGCGTAGAGAGCGCGGATTGGCAAATCGAGACGCTGTGCAAACCCTAGAAAAAGGCCACACACAGCGAATATGAACACCAGCCTTGAAAAGTAGAAAAAAATTCGCACGTTTGGTAATGGGATAGGGACGGACGTAAACTTTCTGACTGTTCTTCCTTATTTAGTGGTTTGACTTGATGGCAAGAAAGAGACTTAAAGGTTCATTATGAATAGAAAGATAATCGAACACAAAAAGCCTTACTTGTACTTGTAGTCCGAGAAGAGTGCGCAAAGACATAATCAATTTAGGACGTCACCTTCTCTAGTTTTCTTTGTCAAGTGCACTCGTCCGTCTCAATTCTCTTTCCCCGTGCTATGAATAGATGTTTGATTTCGAAGAAAAGATCATCTCCTTGATTCAAAAAATTCTTTTTTAGTCGAACAGTTCCAACATTTTACTTTAACAATGTTGAACAGAAGATATAACAAACAAACAAGATACTTAAACTATTCTATCTATAGAATGGTACATAGTTCAGTCAATGTTCATATCGTCGCAATGATAATGGAGCGTTGCTTTTCAGATTCGTTAAACGGCATTTCTGGAGCTCCAAAGCTTACGTTTTATGAACGAGTAATAAATTTGCTTGCCTACGCTTCCAGTACCTACTACGGTTTTGGTCGAATTGCTCGAATAGAGGTAAGTAAGACGCGAACTTCGGAGCAGAACGTCTTTGTGTAATATGTATGTCGACTTAAGAACAAAGTGATCAAATCCAAGTTGGGGCCTAATTTCCCCGATCTCGAGGAAGTTGTTCGGAACGTTAGTATCGCTTTGATAAACTCTATCGACTTTATTGATATCGCGCGACCTACTTCACGAAAGATTATTAACGTCGGTGGCTTAAACGTAGCCCAACCGAAAGCGATTCTCGAAACGGTAGGCCCTATTTAAGATGTCAAAGTAGAAGTCTTCCCTTTCAGGATTTACAAATGGTGTTCGAAAAAGCACGAAATGGAGTGGTGCTCTTCTCCTTTGGCGGAATTGTGAACACTCGTTATATGGCCGAGAAAAAAAGAAACGCGTTTCTAGAGGCGTTTGCCCGCTTTCCCGAGTACAACTTCATATGGAAGAGTAATTTTTCCGACGTGGAAACAATCACGCAGCGCTATCCAAATGTGCACCTCGTCGACTGGATGGACCAAACGACTATTTTGGGTATGTCCAAGAAGGAGCCATGCAAACTGCGAGAACATGGCTCGAAAATTAGCAGTGACCAGTTGATACGACTTTGCTTATGTGCCCGAAGTGCGCCGGAAAGACAAAGGGTGGGGGAGCTCAATTAATTTAAGATTACTCGGCGTATATAATTTGACGAGTCAAACAGTTCAACTCGTACTTCCTTCTAGGCCAAAGTCCTCTCTAGGACGAGCCGAGATATGCACACAATTAAGAAGTGCGTTTCCCAAATACTTTGTTAAAGCAAACATTGGCTGCAGATATTGTAATCATCAGTGGTTTTTGCTGTTGACTACGGCAGATGAAGTGTGCCGCATGGCGGCTAGCACCGAATTAGAATAAACCAACCGTGCAAATTGGCCTGCTGGGGTGTTCCAGAAGTAAAGTGTTTATATAGGAGGATAGCAGAGGAATGAGAGGAGCAAACACTTCTATAAATGGAATAGTAATATGTTTATAGTTGGGTATGCAATGCATCCAGTGGATGCCAGGGCTCGCGGCTGCCGTTCGAACCTTTCCTTCTACCGCTAGTTTCATCACTCCATTATAATTGCTTCCGTAAAGGATCTACAAAAAATATTTTGAAAAAAATAGAATTTTGCCTTACCTTTGTAAAGGTTACACAGAATTCAATTTATGTGGATAATTGTCAAAGATAGCAGGTAAATAAACCAAATTTGTCAGCATTGTAAAAATTAAGAGGGCATAATGGCAAAATTGAAGCAGGTTGAAGGTAAATGGCGTAATAGTCAAGGATACTGCAGCGTTCTTGCTGGAGCTAGAGTGAGATACTAGGGCAGCACAGAGAGCGCACAAAATTTACCAGTTAAGATACTCCAACGGGCCTCCTTCATGTTTGTACAACATAGACAGACATCGTTTCCGCGAACAAACTTATTAGCAAACCCGAATCCGTCTGATATGTCCCGTAGCCCCTTTTATCGAAGGTTTGTCTGAGTGTCCGAGTCTTCTAAAACGAATATTCTCAATAAGATTGAACACGGACGGAGCACTTTACGCGTTTTTGTGTCCTATGACGACACAGCTCCCTAGTTCCACAGCACTGTGAATTGATTTGCACTTATGTGCATAATTTTAGTTGCACCTATCATCACTTATTCTTATGAGCAGGTGTTTCGAGTTTCAGTTAACAGCATAAGTATGTGAATGTCAGCATTTTTATTATCAAGAAAACAAGAAAAAGTCAACTCCCTTCCATTGTTGAGAAAATTCAAGCGGTAAGAGTATATGGATGGTATTGAAGCCGCAGTCTACTGGGCTGCTGAAAACGCTTGTGATACATGCACATAATATACACCAGAACACCAATAATGCTTGTGCCACCTTTATGAGCAGGAAGGGTTGCGGACATTGTGTGTCTATTGACGAATACGCTGCCATGCGCGATCGCTCGTAAAGTGCGTATATAGAACAGAACGCGCCACAAGAAAGACCACAGTTCAAAGCATATCAAGGGTGCTTATTAGCAAAAACGTCAAACAGCACGTTGCGTGCTATTTGGTAAGCAACGCCATATAAATTTTGTCATTATTGTGGTTGGGAGTGCAAAATTCACAGGCAATACGTTCGTCTATCCCACACAGCAGATTTACAAGATGTAACTCACAAGGTTTGAAATGTAAAAATCTCCACAAGAAGCCGTCACAAGAAAGGCCACTATTACTGTTTTTGATGTACCGAGGAGGTATCACTTGACTTTTCAAATTTGAAATCTGGGACTTAAAAATTGTACGGGAAAGAAAAACTGGAATTTACAGGACAGCCGGAGAATGTGGCCTAATAATCTTAATACCTAACGGAAACCTGACCAAATTGGAATACAGCTAATTTATCTCGCGCTAGCTGTCATCGAAGACATATTTCATTCATAATTATCAAAACGCCACCGTAAAGTGCGAAAAGCAACATCGTACCTAAAATTCATATCCCAGACACAACAAATTATATAAAAGCATCGTAACGCAGTTGAACGTACCCTTTCAATAGGCATAATGTGTGGTCAACTGAAACACGTCGACTGTTTCCGATTCAGTGCGCTTCAAAGGTGTTCAGTTAAGCATGACTTAAAGGAAAGACTAAAGGCTTGTTCGAACTCTTATTGTGGACCAAATCGGTTAAATTTTAGCACAACCGAAAACACGTGCTTTTATCACACACTGCGGTCTGAATAGCTTGACCGAGAGCATCTATGCAGGTGAGCACAACATCCGGGCATCCACGTCTAATCGAGTGTATTACAGGGGTTCCCATGCTGGGAATACCCGTGTTCGGAGATCAAAGATACAACGCAGCCATTATCCAGCATCGTGAACTAGGCGTGTACTTGAACATAGAGGAAGTGACGGAAGACCGCGTCTACGACGCGTTGGACAAACTTCTCCACACAGAAAAGTAAGGTTACTCATGTTAATCCTGGTTCCACTTGTTCCAGGTATCGGACTAATGCTGAAAACGTCAAAGAAATGATGCGGAAGTGGCCGAAAAATCCAAAGGAGGAAGTAAAAAAGTGGGTGCAGTTTGCTGCCGAATTTCCAGATCTAACCGAGTTGAATATTTATGGATCGGAGTTGGACACCATCACGTATCACAACTTGGATATAATTGCAGTGGTTTTGGTGTCCGTTGCGCTGTTTCTAGCCTCAGCTGTTAAGATAAGTGTAGCCATTTTCTCGTTTGTTCTCGTTGCACGTGAAAGAAAAATGAAGGTTCAATAACTGTGTTTGGTATATTTATTTATTCACTGTAAATTGATTAAATTCCATATAATAGAAATAATTCTTTAAGTGTAATAAAATGTGCGCAGCTTGGTGTAAGCCATTGTTATTATCGTTGACATATCAGCTAGAATTTCCTGTTCACTATATCGTATCAATAGTTTTTAATAAATAGAGATGTAATGGCTGTCCTACTCGGTGTTACGTTGGTATACTTCTGTATTATTTGTTTCAAAAACCAGACATATTCAGTAAATAAATTATTTTTTTCCGAAAGAAGGGATTCATTGAACCTGTTGTGTGCTGTAATGATAACAATCAACTCTACGGGTATCTATTGTGCGGAAAAACGACCCGAAAACAGGGAACCATACCCGTAGATCATAAAACACGGTTTACGATTCCGCACTGACAAACAACCGTAGGATTTAGTGAGTCGCATTTGGGTAATTACTGAGGAATCTCCTCCATTTTAATTTTCGCAATGGCGCTTGACTTTTTTTGTGAAGACGGTTGATTTTTTGCCCATGACCAATACGTAGAACTAAAATGGGCGTGTCACCCTTGTTGGAGTGCCTTATTTCTGTCTCATATTAATTTTTCTTTTTGTTATCCAATATGGGTCTCACCTCGTTTCGTGTGCACCCCTCGACGATTCAATTTGCAGCTTTCTACATCTATGGAAGCACGGAGGAAACTGGTATTTAGAAAACCTCGTCCTTCTTAATTCTGCGCTTACGGTCCCGACACTTACTTCGGTAGCCACCGCACAGATAAGACGATAATACTTTTCCATTTTGGGGCTGAAGTGCAAAAACGACAACAGTCGTCGATCTTCATTTTTGGCTTACGTGTCAGAACTAGTAGAGAATTGTTTTTCTTCACACGCCGATTGCGTTTCCGGAGATCGTCAACTTTGACGCCAAAAGAAGCGAAAAGACAAACGGGTGGGTACTGGAGAAGTTTCTTGTGGTGTCATCACTGCGCGTTCATCGCGCAAAAGAAGACATTAAGGGTGATGGTGTCTTCATGGTGATCCACTCCGTTCCGATTCAACGTTTAAACCTGTTTGCGACGTTTAAAGCCCTCAGTCTCGCAGTTCGCGCGTTTCGTCTTCCGAGACTCTCGAATGCTAACCGGCCTGTCGCATTTTCAACGTTTTCTCCTGTTTGTCTGCATAAGGTTGAGTTGTTTTAAACAACGCGGAACCGTGTCGCTTTTCCGTGATCAAGTCATTAGAGATTACTTGAACGTTCCTAAGTCGATCCTAATAACATCATGTCTGTAGTCGCGCAGCTGGACGCTTAAATCCTGTTTACCGGCAACCGAAATCGATGAACGAAAGCACAAAAACTGGTCTTTACCCGCTACCGAATCTCCATTTTTGTAACGCGCACGCCGAAAACTTCGCCCCCGCTTGCTGCCGTCATCGCTGACCCGAACTGAAACTCCTTTACCTGCGACATGACCTTTGCAGCTATGACGCGTGCTACACTGATGAACCCATCGTCGTCGATATGAGTGATTTACGCGTCGCTTCAGGTAATGAACGGCTCGCGCTGGGGCAATGGTACCTTAAGGGGAGGAGGGATACAGAAGATCTATGGCGGAGGACCGGTAAGTGATGTCAGTGCGCAAAACATGAAAATATTCTGTTATTTCTTCTTTTTCTCAGTCGATGAAGGCGTACAAGAAGAAGGTTGACTACCGTCTCGGGTACTGTCTAATTTTGTGCCTGACCACCATTGCCACCGTACTATGCATCTACGGGCTCTTTTTCCTCAGTGGCTACCAGGAGCTAACTAAGTATGTCAACGGCACCATCGATTACCTGAAGGTGAGATTTTTCTTGTCAGTAGCTGTAGATTCTAGAGACTTAGGATGTGGAAGCACTTTCGACAACCACGGAATCAGTGCCCTCAACGATAAGTGCATTGACCGAGTTAGACAGTGTCCAGTCGACCGAAGTGGAAAATGATGGAAACGAGACAGTATCGACAAAATCGACGGAAAGCACAACTCTGGCAACTACGACGACCACCGTGGATCCCAACATGCTCACGATACCAGAGTTGAATGGTATCTATGCGAGTCTCAATGCGGTGAGTCAATGTGGCACATGAACGGACACATTATTCAGAAAAAAAGAGAGTTTTTTTTTGAGGTGGCGAGGTGGCACAATTGGCCATTCCTGTGTTATTGCGTCGAACACTTAGTCTTACCCGTGTTTATCCATACCCGTCCAAATAAAAAAGCACGAAAGATACGGATGCTCCTACAGCAAACTGCATTAGTACTAACTTGGTTTTTATTCTTCTCTTTTAGAGCTACATTACCGTGTGGAACTTATGTGCTCTGAACATCATCATCCTCATTCTTCTGATACCCTTCACCTGCTACTTCCATCAACGTTCTCCTACTAATAAAAATGCAAAAATCGTATATCGGGTTGGGCCTACAATCTCTTGTATATTTAGCACGAAACGTCTGTTTAGGTTGCTCTATTTATTTCACTGCTTTTCTTGCTTGCTCAATTCATCTTCCTGATAAGTCCACTACTTGTGTCTGCGTTCTCGTTCCCGGGCGTTGTTGACCGACTTTTTGTGACAGGAAAGCCGCAGGATCCTCTTTTGCTGTCTAAGTTGGAGGATAGTTACGCATGCAACTTCGATTTCCATGAAGTGCTTGTCCAGTATCGACTTCAGGTAGGTCACGATACAATTCAAAACGATTTTATCTAAAAACCATTTTTATCATATCAGATAAGTTTCAAAGTCGTTCCGTTTTATGTGAGTAATTATTTGTCATTGTGTACGGAGGAATTACTCACAGTACGACAGCACTAAACGCTTTTGATGTATCTCACTTTTCACTCTTTAATGAAGATCAGCGACCGTCTTTGTAGATAAAAATTATTGCCTCTCAAAGTTGATGAAAAATTGGTCGCCCTTCGATGTTTTTCAATTTGTTCAAAAACATATTGTTCGCAGTTTAACCATAGTTTAATCTTTTGTCCAGTAGAAATTTATGACTGATGATAATATTTCTTTCCAGGAGCCGTGTATTCCCAAAATTAAGAACTCATTATTCCCGGCATACACGGTCATCATGCTGATCGTCGTTGATCTGCTCCCCTTTGCGTTCCTCGCTTACACGTACGCTTGGGACGCGTGCATCAAGGACGTGGGTATTGTGCGCGAAGCGCGGTACCGAGTAGAAGTGAACAATCAAAGGAGGTAAGCCGACAAGCGTGGGCGAGAACGTCGCCCCTCTCCCAGCACCATCTTGCCCGTCGCCTTCGCAACAGTTGGCACCCGTCGCCGAGTACCCTTTCTCCCATACACACAAACACGTACAAGCAGTTGTCTTTTGTTGAGAGTGCGGAGGAAAACAAATTGAAATCGGTGCATGATTGCATAGATTTCATCATCGCTGCCTCTGGCCATGACCTTTACTCTCTGTTCTTCAGGCCCCAAACACGAGAGCAGATTCTGACAAAAACACTGGGCAGAGAAATCGTGTAAGTGCTCCAAAATTCGCATAAAGCCCTTCGTGCAAACTTAACACCTCTTCCCACGTTCACTCATCACCTCCGCCGACGAAATCCTCGTCACATCGATGATGTCGGTCATTAACACGAGTCGCCTCGAAAACAACGTGCTTTTCGATATCCCACTGTTGCCTTTGTGTTCACGTTAATTTTGCGAACTAATACAAGATAACACTTAAACAACTACATTGCTTTCCCTTTGCTAGAACGACGACTGCCTCGGCTGCGGAAAACCAAGGACCTCAGAACGCGCAACTCGTCTGAGGGAACTTCATACGATTCTCCAACACACTTCGAACGCTCTTTCACCGTTTGTGCTCATAGCATGTAGACTTAAATAAAGATAAGCTAATGAATCTAGAAAATAGGTGTGCATTGTGAGAACATAAAAGCATTTGGAGGAGAAAGGATTCTGATCCAACCATGATTTGTTCTCTCGGTGCACCACTTAACCAGTTTTTGTATGGTGTGACCATTAGGGCGACAGCGCAAAGATGCATGTTTCGCAGGATTTAATCGAGTGTTTTTATTTTATGGGGTCATTTAACCAAGTTGCAGATGCGCACAATTAGACTTTTTTAGTTGAGTCCATAGAGCCAAATGTGTTCCGACATCATTCTGGAGGATCCGAAAGAGCGAATATCAAAAATCTATAAGAATTTGGAAAAACCGCTAAATCGTGTTTAGTTATAAGGCATTGAGGCACTAAAACATTGGAACAGTCGATACCAAAATTTCACTTTTCTTTTAACATAAGCCAACAACGTTTTCCTGCTATTGAAAAACCTTTCAAACCGTCGGGCGCCAACTACTGATGACCACTATTCTCCTGCCTCATGTAATAAAATTTACTCTGAAAATACCACATTCATCGCTTTAGAAAAAGCAAACAATCACTAGGTAAAGCTATGGCAAAAATAAGGGAACCGTAAACACGGGCAAATAATATTCACTAGTCAGCTGAATCTGCGACACTTATACTTGTAAATATGTTGATAAATAAGCAAAACTGGCTTATTTCACCGGTGTGCCACAAGCGGTGGAGATACGTTTGAAACTAGCACTTTGCGTGGCCGGTGAGCAACTGCGCGGGAAGCCTTCTTCATTCTCGGCGATCAGGCGACGCGTCTCTGAGCTGAGATAGGCTGGTGGGTCGTTCGGTCGATTGATGTTGGGGCTGAAAGTTGAGGTCTTGATCAAATTATTTGGTTCATAGAGCGGGGTGATTACTCGGTTCCGAAGAGGCCTCCGGTCTGCTGGCGGTACGCTTCGGCGGCGCTCTCCTTCGAGTATAGTGGGAACGGTGAGTTGTACTGCAAATGCTGCACCGTGGCCGTGGGCGAGAGTTCGCGAACGGTGCGCGGGTTATGCTGGTAGTACTGGCGAGGTCCCGTATAAGGGCTCGTGCTGTTCGGACGTTTGTCTTGTTTCTGACGAGGCGAAAAAGCGGCCGGACTGTGCTGCATGGACTGAGCGCGGGGACCCGATGGTTGGGGAATATGAGTGCTGAGCTGCTCATTCACGCCGTTGTGGCGAAAGGTGTCGTCTGAAGTGAGCACATTCAATGGACAAAGCAGAGATAAACTCTTCACCAGATTCTAAACGAAAGAGGAACGGAACGTGGAAGAGGAAACAGCGCTGTTTTTGCCGGAAAAGCAGAAAGACTACGTTTATCAGGCACAGCAAACAGCAAACACACAGCTTATCAATAGTTATTACCTCTGAAGCCGGCCGAAACAGGGTTTCCCGGGTTTCCGCCGCTTGTGAATCCTCCGAATCCGGCGCCGCCAGATCCAAAGTCTCCACCACGGCCAAAGTCAGACGTTCCGAATCCAGAACCAAATCCAGCCCCTCCGCTAGAGGTGAAGGCGCCTGGAGCTCCGAAAGGTCGCTCATACTGTGTAGTGCTAGAGCTTTCGCTCTTTTCGTAGCTCTTAGACGACTCGAAATGCTTCTTGACGTTTCCTTCTTGGGTATCCCAGTTCGAGTGGCTGTAGGTGCTCATGGAAGTCGATTTAGGGTTCAGAGCTCCTCCGGCCGGTGGCGAAACCTGTGAAGAGAACGGGGCAGAAGTCGGTGGCGGCGCCTGGAAGGGCGCAGCAGAGGGAGGCGGAGGCGCCTGTTGAAAGGTAGGGGCTGGTGGAGAGATTGCAGAAGGCTGGAAGGCAACCGCTGGAGAAGTGCTCGTACGAGTGCGCGTTTCCTGGAAGTTCCGCTTGTAGTCCGACTGTCGGTACTCCCTTCTTTGTCCTGGAGCTGTCTGGGTATCCGACCAGAACGAGTTTACAAATCCGTCGCTGTCCTAGATGGGCATTGTCTTCACGTGCTTCCTCAAAGTAAACAAACCTGCGTGTGTAGTGGCTTTAGCCCTCCGGGCCCGATAGAATCCACGACTATCTTGCTATCCTTTTCGTTAAGCGTCCAGGGGAGCTGAGGAAGGCTGGTTACCCATCTGAACAATGAACATGTTTTACGGGTAATGTTATGACCGAGACCTTTTCAAGTTCATAGAAATCTCGAAAGCTCCAGCGATGGTTCGATTGGCTTCAGCCAGCGAATGTCCGGATCTTCCCGAAATATCGCAGATGATATCGTTCGCCGCCAATCCCGCCTTCTCAGCCATGCTGTCCTTTTCCACCTGAAGAGCTTGTTACTCAACCAAAAATGATCCGAATGCGAACGCTTGAGATGACGATGTCGTTTCCAGCGCCCTGTCGCAAGTGGAAGCCCCATTGGATGGACAGATTGCTGCGGTTCATGCGAACCGTGATGTTTTCGTACGCCATGGCTTCTCGCTCTCTGTATATGTACAACGATGACGATGTCAAGAATAACCTGAAATCGAGAATATTGTTGCTGAGCCGAGGGAGACAGTCGCACGAGTCGAGTTGGCACGTCTGGCCCCGCAGCGGAAGGCATGAATGCCGCCGGTTCACAAACCAGTTGAGGGTTTGTTTGTGTGTGAGCGAGGCGGCCCCGTCAGGGGCAAGAACAGGATATTACAGCATCCATATGCTTGTTCCTCTCCCGACGGCACACACCTGATGGGCGCGTCTTCTCCCCACGGCATTTTGAACCGATGGCCCCAGGCGCGCCCTCAAGTTTCCAGGTGTTTTTTGCCAGCTCGCCGCAACCCGCCGGCAAATGTTTCACATGACTCGATCGACTTTTCGCCGTCGGGAGGAGTGAGGTTCGCTCTCGTAGAGCTTGCACATGGGGATCGTCCGTTTGCGAGGGTTGTTTGGGTGCACGTGTTGAGTGATTAGAAAGGGGACTCGGTTCTCGGCTTGTTAATTGTGCAATTTGACAAGAAAATGAGACAGAACCAGATGTTGAATATGTAAAAGAAGGTCAAGCAAAGCTGTCTTTTTCTGCAAAGCGTGATAGGTCTGTGGCGAACGTTGATAACTCATACCAAGTATATACGAAAAATGAATTTGAATTTGTTGTGCTCGCATGTCGTCTTTACTGTTCGTTGCCATTAGGAGTATTTTTCAATAGCATATTCTATATCAATTGCATAAAAGGTACCGCTCAGATTACGTTACACGTTCACCATCTGTTAGGAGAAAACGTGGTAAAATTACATAGATAAGATGATTTGTACACGGAAGGTTCATAAAAGTTTCTCAAATCATTGAATTTCCCATAAAAAAAAGTCAGAGAAAAGTTGATGCGGGTCATTTTGGAACGGTTTAAGTGCGTGGGTGTGGGTGTAGGAAACTTAACCGCGTTCTCTAATTCTGTATGCCGCAGGCGCAAGAGCTCGTGTTTTTTGTGCCCAACTCTCATCTGTGCAGTTACTTTGACGCACGAACGTCGCACAAAACGTTTCGAAAGAGGTCACGAGGAAGTTGGGCACAGCTGAGGATGCAAGAATCTTCTCGGTCATAAAGCTTTAATGAATGCGATAATGTCCTATTTGCAGGATTTTGGCATTAGTTATTGCATGATGCAAAAGTTCGCAAAATCAGAATGCATACAATAAAGCTTCCATTGAGCATTTTCAGGATGCACTTTGAAAATCCCGGATATCTTCAACTTGCCCAGACACTCTATTATTCCATAAAGACACTTCCATTAAAAATTGTTGTTATAAAAAGGGCACTAGCGCACCAAATTATAGTTTTCGTTTTATTCGCGCCTCATAAACCCAAATAACGTTATGGTTCTAACAGTTCTTTCAGATCTTTCAATGTTACAAAAACAGCAGATAATTCTTGCGCTGTTCCTATTAGTACCTTAAGGTAGCTTGATAATGTTTGAACAGCAAAGAGAGAAAGATACAAAAAAGGATAATTGCTCTCACACAATCACACGAAATCTCTCTGGGTTATGGTTGTTATATGTGATCAAGGAGACTATTGAAGCCATGGCAAGCACGAATTGAAGCCATGGCAAGCACGTTTGCATACCTCTTTTCGAATACACAAACAAGCAACAATGCAAAGAATGGTTTACATTTCAGCTGATTGTTCTGTGCAATCTGCAAACCTAAGAAATCCCTTTTATGACTATCGCTCTGAGTACTTGCGATAGTTAACTTCGGCAGACGAGTCGGTGGGAGGCCGATGATTGAGATGTTAGTCTCGCCCTCACCTGGGCGAGCGATGGTGTTTTTGCTTGTTGGCACCCATCCTTAGAGATGACGTCAGCGCCGTTTTATTCGGGTATCTCCACTCAGTCTTCTCGAACGGCGGTGACGACCCTTCATTGTCGTCGTCATAGAAACGTCGAGTGTGGTGGCAGTGTGGTGGCTGTGGGATTTTGCACACCGCTAATAGGTGGCGGAGGTGGCGATAAACAGCGGGTGGGATGGGAACGTTCCTGTCAGGGACTGGCGTGTACGCCTGTGCAGATCGAGGCAGATGCGACTGACGGCGGCTACCACACATGCCCTTAGACGGGTTGAGAGGGACACCGTATAAGACGGGCAGATCTGCGGACAGACAACGACAACTCGACCTTGACATTCTCAACCTGCATAGTACTTGACAGATAGTCGACGATTTGCGTCTCTCAGCTGGACGCGTCCTCACTGTTGAACTCTCACAGACGCAAGTCTTCCTTTTGGAGCCGTTATTCAAACCCTCATTCCATCGTCGCCCACATGTTTCAATTTTCTTTTGCATGATGGATGAATTTTCGCGCAGCGCTGCAATTTCGAAGTAACCTTGGTGCTCTGGGCCGATCCTTATCGCGTCGTACCTCTATCGGGCGCTCGAATCTTTCCGTACAGTTTTATCCCCGTTGGCGTCCTCGCTCGCACCTCTTCTTGATCCCCATTACTTCCGCACCATTACCCATCCAGGCTCATCTCTTCGACGCGCATTTATACTTTCCGTGTCGACAGCGCCAAATTTGTTCGGATTAACTAAACTCGTGTGCGGAATTCGCAAAAACAAGCGATCGCTTGCGCACGGCCGCACCTTTCACCTCCCCTGGTGGTAGGTACGGCGTGAAGAACGAGTTTTTTACCCTTTGCTGGTTCCGACCCTGAGAGCCGAGTCGTTTAAGACCGTAGATGATCGGGAGCTTGTCGTCGCCACAACGGCTCACGGGCACAAACTGATGATGAGATATTTGAATCTTGACTCGAAGCCGATCGCTGTCAGGTGGAGGCTGAGCGCGCGGGCGCCGCGTAATTACAATCATTTGAGCGCGTGAAAGGAATGTCTTTGCTTGGTGGCTGTTGCAGCCCTCCGCGCACGGCGACTCGCCATTGCCCGTTTCCTTCCACCTTTGGCGGCCAGCATGGTCGCCCGCCCGGCTTACCGGTCCATAGTAGGTCGCGCACCCCGGTGTCCCTGCTCGCTCCCCTCAGTACGATCGATTGCCCCTTAATCTGCATATTTCCCCTTGGCGCGCTCCGTTCACTTTTGTCCAGCCTCGTAGCAATGCGCATGCCGTTCGAGAAGTTCTTTGTTTATAATCACCTGTCAACGCGGACGGTGACCGCGCGCGCGGCTGGCACTAAGCTCCTACGGGCACTGCTGATTTCTGCTTGTTTATTGCCATGTTTTGCAGCCTTCTCTACGACCACAGCTGTTGCGGGTGGATAACGCGCGAAAAAAGAGCGTCATCAAAAATGGTCTCTGGAGCTGGGCCCTCGCCTCCGGCGCGAACTACTAGTGTTCCCCAGTCTCAGGTCGGTCTCTTGTCTTCACTGTTTTGTTTCCACAGAAACAAACTGCCCTTGTGACACTTGGTGCTCCTAGCACGAAATGTCAGAAAATGGTTGCTATGAACAATCGTAGCATTTGCTTAAGAATGTTTTAACTCTTAGATCTTTTAACCCTTAGATTTTAGAGAAAAAGATGGAGAGAAGACGTTGCAGTGTTCATCGCCGTAATCTTACTCGTCTTCGTCATTGGATCCATCATCTGTCTTGGCTTCTACTGCTACAGGGACAACGCTTTGTACGAAGAGTTGGTTGCGTTCCTGTACAAGACGGAAGAAATTGTAAAAATTAACTACAACCACATGCTCGGTCCATTCAATTTGAGCGACAAGTATGCGGACATCATGGGATCTCTGAAAACGGTGAGTTGTTAAATTCGTTGCCTTTTCATTATTTGGGAAAACGGGCATCCGTTCAGATTTGCGCCGCAAATGAAGACCTTTCATGCGTGCTGAATGACCTCGTTGTTTATGGGAGCCCTATTCATTAAGGTTATTGTTATGCTCTACGACTTTTCTGAGTTTACCAAGGAGCACACAAAAAAGAGCTTAAGCTTTTTGCAAAGTGTAGCACTTTAGTATTTGGAAATCGAAAACCAGGGCGCTCAAGTTACAGTTGTTCCCTGGTCCGTAACATGTCTTTACCTTCATGCCATCTTAAAACATTGAAAGATTGTTCTTTAAGTTACTGTGACCACATTTCAGTACCAAACGATCCTTCGAGCGTACTTCTTCTCTGATCTGGCCATGTTTGCGCTCTTTGCTTTCGTCGTCATCATCTACTACCTGGCTGACGTGAAAAGTGGAACCATGCATGTTATATTCTGGGTATAATTTGCACTGTACGGTCCATATTTATTTCCTTGTTGCAGATTGTTTTTGCGTTGGCTGTGCTTTACTGCATTGTCCAGGTGCACCTTTTCACCTTCGTTTTGTTTCCGTACAGCGCGCAGCTGTCCAACAATACCGAAAAGGTGCTCAATATAGCGATTCCTCACAACCCGGGAAGTATCATGCAGATAGAGAATCGTTTCGGATGCACATTTGACTACAATCTGTATCAATCGTTCAAGAGGAGAGAGAATCCTAAGGTAAGTAACCTGAGATAAGGATAGACCACAAAAAAAATTAATTAATGCCACATAAAATATAAAAAATAATTTGACCTAACCTCCTTCAGCGCATGTGCAAGTGCCGCACGTGTTTTTGAAAGAATAGCAAGGAAAATTCAGCAAACGGAACATGATGAGCAAGGGTATGCTTATGGGCATGAGACAATGCTATGACCTTTGCACCGGGATGGCCGAGTGGTTAAGGCGTTGGACTTAAGTTCCAATCGGAGAAATCCGTCGTGGGTTCGAACCCCACTCCCGGTATATATTTTTCTAAGAACTTTTTTCTCTTTTTTTCTTTTTTTCCCATATGGTTTTTTAGTTTGATATGACTTTGAGTACAAATCTCAGTCCTCGAATCATAATTAACAGACTCCCTAATCGACTAGTAATTCGTTTGTTTCAGAACACATGTGACCCTCTCATCGAAGGCTCTTATATCTCAAAAGCGGTCTTAATCACAATTCTTCTCACGAGGCTAATCCCGCTACTGTTAGGAGCCATAATCTTAGCCAAGAAGACGCCCATCGGCGACATCATTTCCTCGATCTTCCATAGATTCCAGTCGGGCAACGTCTACAAGAACAAGTAAGTGCCAGTCTAAGTAGTCGCGCCTACTTCCCCATGACAGAACCGATTGACCATGTCCTACCTGCTTTTCCAGATACGTCAAAAACCCTAATTACAGAGCGACCGGTTACAAATTTGAAAGTACCACGCCCAAGTCGACGACGTTCAGTCCTATTAAGCCTGGGTAAATAATTTTCGTGCACCCTACATACTATGTCCATAACATCCTTCGCATCTTTGTTGCCAACCAACACTTTAAGCACTCTTCTATCCTAAAACGCGCTCTCGCAAATCACAGGATAAGAAGCTTATTTGCAGGTCGGATAAGCCTTCGGCGGATATTCCGTCATTGCCGCCGAGGGGTCAACTCGACCACAGCATAAGGTTGGCACTAGTCGTCATTGCACTAACACTTGGCTTCCCTACAAAACAGTTTATTACCTTCCATGTCAACTTACCTTTGTAGCTACAATAACGCGGCATTCTTCGCGACTTCTGGAGCCGCTCATCAGCCGGGATTGAACAGCACGAGAAGCAGCGATATCTCCAGGATCGATGCAATGGATCTCTACAAGTACGTTTAAGAAGTTGGTCGGGCTTCCTGGCCTTAAATTGTTTTTCACTTTTTTTGAGTTTCTAAAGAGGTTTTTTTGAGTCTATCATGCCTGTCTATCATAAGCGTCCGTTTAAAATCCGTTGTACTTAAACGTCTGCTTTCAGGCCCAGTGGTGCGAACATTCACGCGAGTAATAGCATTGTCTCCGAAGTATAGACGTCACTGCGACCGATACTGCCTGAAACGAAACTGGTGCTAAGGAATCGCCTTAACTCACTTCTCTTGCCCAAGACCCCCGACTGCTCCGCTTTCCCTCCTTATTTCCATAGCGATCTCCTCATTTTCAGTGTTCTGGGTTGATAGAAGCTTTTATGTATTTTACGTCCCCATTGTGAGTCACTGTATCATACGCTACACATTGTGTCCACCTCTTGCCACGATCGAATAAAGATTTGACTATTCCACAGCTGACTCATCTTCTGCGGTGGTTGTGGGGAGAACTCTCGCGTTCTGCGGATTAATGACCCTTGATGAGGGAACGACAATTCGCAAAGGTTCGTCGGCGAAAGTGCGACTGTCAGAAGCGCGTTCGCGGGTCGGAAGAGGGAGCCGACAGTGGGGAACTCTGTCAACATCCATCACGAACACGTTGACGCTCGTCGTTGTTTGTCCAGTAGTTGCATAAAAAATCAGACTGTGACTTTTATTACGTAAAGTAAACAAACTACCCGCGATAAGCTGGGATTCTACGGGTGCAAAAGTTGATCATAATACTGCACATAGTAGCCAGTGCCCAGAACTCGGATGAATAATCCATAATTCAAACATATCGTGATTAACAAACAGATCACTACGCAGCATAACATTAAGGTGTTTCATCTTTGTTGCCTTCTTTTCGTGCAGGGAACAGTACGAAGGGGGATGTGACACTTATGTTATTAGCATACATACCACTTTAGCCGGCTTTTGATATGGACAACTGTATCATGTTTTACAATAGCGTCCAATTGGCTGAAATGTGTGCTAAACGATGTGCTGGCCGTTTCGAGACCTTTTTTCGCCTTCGAGTACGTTGTTTTGAACTTCAGTGCTCCTCATAAAACAACTGGAACAACAAGATGTATATTGTTTATACCTCCTCATTTACTTGAGTGAAGTGGTACTCTCTCTTGATGGAGAAATCTAGATATCGTAATGATAAACGAAGCTGGTCCTTGTCTTTAAGCCTATCCATCAACCATCATATGCCATGAGAAGTTCATGAATGTCCAGTTCTTCATTTTCGTGCCTTGGTGGACTACCTCAAGTTCTCGCACTGTTTGTGCAAGCTTAGATTTCAATTTGATACTAGTGCAACTTCGTTTGAATCTATTGCTAAGCAAACAAACGCATGACAGCTACTACGCAGATCGGCGGTGAACGCTCTGATCCTATCACTTTTTATGTAAATGCGAAGTTCGTGCCTCTTTTTGAAATTCCCAACATTTGTTCTATTCATAAAGTCTATATTTGCCGTCCAGATTATCCGGCTCGTTCGCAAGAAGTCGGCAATGGATACAGAAGAAAACAACGCCTGGCCGATGTTTACCTGATTAACGAAGTGAATGACTAGTTTCTCGAGCGGACGGACTTCAGGGCCGCGCGAGAGGACAGTTCAAGAGGGCCGCCGCCACGTCCCGCCCTCGAAGTTAGTGACCGCAGGTCAGCTAACCGTGTTTTAGCATTGGTTTTCAGTGAATTCGCAGCTCCTGTGCATTGATCCGCTGGCAAAGTAGCATGCGTGAGAAACAAGTGATACTTTGTTTGATACTGCTTCTCGGTATCGCCTCCGCTTCGATCAAGACGACTCCTAGTGAGGTTGGCTGTTAAAAATGTTGTGATGCGTCTCATGTATTATAACTTTCAGTGCCACAATAAACGTCTCTCTGCCAGGCGAAAACGGCAAATTGGATGTGGTGCTGTTAGCCCATTCCAGTGTAATTGTGCACCGGCATATACGACTTACACTCTTCAGCAAAGTTGCAAGTAAGTAGGTTTTGTTGAGGATTGTGTGATACTCAGGAGTTCAGCGGGGTGGTGGGTTATTATTTTTCTAAGTTCGATTGACAATTCATTGGCCGATAAAACACGGAATTCAAGAACTGAGAATTACTAAAAGAACCAAGCAAGAGAAAAGCGCCAATATCAACGCGCACATTTGAATTAAAAAGTAACGAAATTGGGATAATTTCCATTGGGCTCTTCTTGAATATCTTATTGAAAATAATTTAGCCCTTTTCATTTGGTGTCCCAATTACGGAACATTCTATCAAAGACAATTTCTGAATTGTCATTGCACGTTTTTTCAGCTGCTTCCGCACCAATGCCGCATCTACCATGTACACGCCAATCACCATCCCACAGGTCTCATCATGTCAAAGCGGATGTGTCCAAACGTGTGTACCCTCCTGCACGCAACAGTTACCTGCGGTGGCGTGTCAAAGCACCTGTCAGTTCACGTGTCAGCAGACCTGTCAGCTATCGCAGTCAACGACGGTTGTACCGCAGAGAAGGACAATCTCCCTACAACTACCACAGTGCGGATGTCAGCCCACGTGTCAATGTCAGAACAACCATGCGCTGCCATCAATGAAGATTATCCTCCCATACTCGGCTCAAACATCTTCATGCCAGCCCCAATGTCAGATGGTTTGCAATCAGTACTGCATGAACAACAACCAGCCTGGTCTCTGCGCATCGGCCTGCAGTTCTAACTGTGCAAATGCGTGCTCACTAGCATCTCCGCCATCTACAAGTAGTTTGTCAGCGCTGCCACCCCTTCCAGAACCAAGGCCTTTATCAGCCGCAGCACAGGCTGCAGCAGCAGCAAATCCGGTCCCATCATTCTCAGTTTCGTCTTCATCCAGCGATTCCAACCCAAGTTGTACCGCTCTCTGTCCAAGCACGTGTCAGACCGTCTGCGTGACTCTAAAGCAGCCAGTGGAACAGTGTATGCCTTCTTGTGTCGCAAAGTGTCATGTAAACTGTCAGCAAGCTATCGTGCAGCAAGCTCCACCTCAGGTGACTGCTCCCGCTCCAGCGTCGACCTGTGCGCCAATTTGTCAGCCGGCTTGCCTGGATAGCTGCGTTACGATGTACCAACAGATTAGAACGGTAACGTCGGCTCCCCAGTGTCAACCCGCATGTATGCCTAAATGTGAACCTCAGTGCGTGCAGCACCCAAAAATTGCGATCCACATGGAACCGACACCAGCTCCAATCCCTCAATGCCAGCCAGCCTGCATGCCAACGTGTGAGCCCACCTGCCTAGAATCTCAAAAACTGCAAGTCAAAATCGACATTGTTCCACCCCCTCAGCCAACAGTCCAATGCCAACCAAGCTGTATGCCGAGTTGTGAACCGCAGTGTGTTCAACAGCAGCCCGTCTCTGTGAACATCACCTACCAGCCAGAGCCGCAATGCCAACCCGCTTGTCAGCCCAAGTGCGAACCTCAATGTGTGCAACAAAGCTCTTACCAATCTGTTGCTCTGCCACAGGCAGCGATCCAGTGCAACGCAGCCTGTATGCCAACCTGTCAGCCGTCTTGTCTCATGCAGAACATGCCGAACTATCTCCAAGCAACGCAAGCCGTGGCACCGGTCCCACAAGCTCCTGTTCCTCAGCAGACGGCCCAGTGCGTTTCTCAGTGCATGCCCTCCTGTCAGACATCGTGCATCGAATCCCACCCAGTGCAAGTCAACATCACGATCGAACAGGCACAAGCACAGTGTGTTCCACAATGCATGCCTGCTTGTCAACCACAATGTGTCCAAGCAACAACCACTGCAGCTCCACTGCTTGTTAACATCCAATTCGGTGAGAAGATCGCCGCCGAGAGCACATCGTATGACCAGTGTTCTTCTTCCTGTGACAGCGTCTGCAATTCCGAATGCGAGAAGCGAAATCCCCAGACTGTTACGCAATGTGTCCCGGCTTGCCAGGACATCTGTTTGCAGTCGTGCAAGCGCAGAAAGTTCTAAAGTTATTTATTTAAATTATAAAAGCTAATTTATACTTTCGTGTATAATCCCCGTGCCTTTGTGTGTGAAGCTCACAGTGAGCAGTGAGCACTATCTTTTGCTTGTACTTTGCGAACATGACCTGATCTGTGAATAAAATCGAACCTCTCAACGTGGACACTGGGTACAACTCGAAGATCAAGGGTATACTCAAGGCTCCGAAACCAAAAAATGGGTACATTTAAGCAGGCCTCTTCCACAATTCAACACAATGATCTACTGCCTTCTTTCATCGATCACTCTTTGATTTCATGCAGGGCTGCATGACTTAGTACTCACAAGGACCAGAACAGTCAGAGTCTGGAAAAAACGCTCCGGATAGGCATTTAAATAACAAAGATGTGATTTTTTTGTTTGTCTGACCCTATCACACAGTTGTTAAACGACTTTTGTCCATATAAGCTTAGGAAATGTGTAATTTTAAATTTTTAAATTTTTAAATTTTTGAAAAACATTTATTTTTTTCGCGAGGAAAATACTTTTGTTACGATGGAATTTCTCAAGAGAACTCGAAGCGTTCCACCAACGAATAAATAATCTTTCAAAAAACGTGTTTCTCGCGCGAACACTTCACCTTAACGTCAGGCAGCGACCATGCGCTTGCCGGCCGTTCCACGCCACTTTTGTCATTAGGCGCGTGATGAACCCGCCTGCTCTGTTGCACAACCTCAATCTAACCCCGGAGACCGAGACCGTGTTCAGCTCGAAGCAGGTGGCCAGGTAAACCGATGCGCATACGACAAATCTGTTGAGAACTTTTTATGTCTTTTAGAGATATCACACGAGTGCGACGTCGTGAAGCGTTCCGAGAGAAAGAATTCGACCGAAGGAACCGTCGGCGCTGGGGGAGCTGCTCGAACTGGCGAAAAAACTGTCGAGATCTGTGCTGCACGTCGAACGCGCTGCTCGTCGCCCTTGCTCTTGTCGGCTTTTTCTTGTTGGTGCTTGTTTACTTTCTGGTCGAGCACGTTATTGAATGGTAATACGAAATGGTAGTATTTCCCACACCTTTAACTGTCAGATGCAATAGACGCCATAGTGATAGGTTTGCATGGAACATACAGTGAAATGACGGGAAATCGGCTTATTTTTTACAATTCATTCCAACCTTCATTCCATAAAGGTTGTTATTTCTTGTATGTGTTTTTTAAAAAGGACAACGAAAGACGACATGTGCTGACACATTTGATCATGTGAAGTTTTCAGAACGATGCGCCCAGAACAGAAATAAATCGAATTTCCGAATAAATTGTATTTCCTCCGCTTTGCGATATTCGAACTAGCGTTTTTTCAAGCAATTTGGTTTGCTTTAATCATCATCGCCATGCTGAAACAGTACAGATTGTCCCACATGCTACCAGTATGCTTTTTCCTATCCGGAATATGTGACGCAGTCCGGTCTGTCGCCCTAGCTATTAAATTGTAAATGCCCATTGCGAACTTTGGTGCATATGTAAACGTTTCCGTAGACAGTGGAACAAAAAAGGAAAATGTGATTCAAAATAACGTCTGCTCCGTGTAACGTAATACGTATATGGTGCGGAAATTGACACGCCAAATTGCTGTCGCAGAATTTTGGAGCACTCAAACTGAAGCTGAAGGTCCAGTTAAAAGCAAAAGTGTTGTTTAAGCTTTGCTTCTAAACTTGGGAAGACCACTTAAGGTGCTCCGCAAATTGAACTGTGAGAAAGGGCGAGTGCTACATAATAAAAGTGTTCCTTATGTAGTTCACAGTCAGGACAATAGCCCATCAAAAGGCACCAAAATAGTCGACAATTTTGTTACCTGAATTCCTATGTACTTGAATTCAGAAGGAAAACTTAAAACTGAAAAGCCCAAAAAAGACTCAAATGGAGCAACGCCGTAAGGATGGGTTATTGGGTGCGCAGAAAAGACGAAGGAGAACAAGTTTTATATTAAATTTTCTGAAAATTGTGTAGAAAGCAGGTGTCGTAAACGATTTAAATATTTTTCATCGAAGTCCATGATGTCGGCCGCAGATACGTGATAGCTTAAAAGGCCCACTGAATAAATTATTCTGGTAAGCAAAGTCCGATATTTGCCCTTTTTAAAACTTCTCGATGAGGCACGATCTCGGCATTCATTTACGGGCTATTCATATTTGCTTCCGTGTACTTCCAATTAGTAGTGTCCTAAGTGTCTTTTCCTGACAACGAATGGCTAACTTTCCTGACAACAAGACAGCAACAAAGGGGTGCGCCTTTTATTTGGGTGTAAAGAAGCGCAGTCGGTAGTTACTGGCACGGAAGTCGTTTAGTAGGGAAGTACATGTTTTCACAAATACAAAAAACAGCGGGTCATTGTAGTGGAGTTAGCTGAATAGGCACACGTTATTTCCTTCCGGTGGTTCATTGTACGGCAAACAATTACATGCAACCACTTTTGTTCGCTTGACATTAGCAAACAATAGAACAATTAAATGGACAGATTAATAGCAATGTTGACCGTGTTTGCTTTGAACCGACAACTCCTATGTCGTGGACCTACGCAATCCCTCTGAAGAAATTTTTTCTGCGCAGGAGAAACCAAGAAACGTCTTTTTCAGTGAGAGCTAAGATTCTCCGCGAAATAGAAAAGTCTACCTCAGCACTTCAAATATTTACAGCATTGGGCCATTCTCATATAGCTTACAAAGCAGTAGATTCATCCTGAAGCGTGAAGAGTTCAGCCAAAAAAATCTCAGTCCTTGAGCAAAAAATTTCGGATGGTTTCAGTTTCCTATCTCAACGCTACAATCGCACCTTCATTCGACAACTGCGCTACGATATAATGTAGTTCCGTTACTTAATTTATTTGGCAAACTGACTCGTCCAATGAAATTTCTAGCTACACACATGACATTGCACATCGTCTTCTGTCCTGAATACATCCATCAATAGTACGGAAGATCCATTTCGCCTGTGTAGGGACGAGTACGGATGAATCGAACGAAGCCAGGCCGAGAGCCCTCCCAAAAGGCCGATGGTCCTCCACGAACTGGCATTCCACCGTGAGCGATGTGGCGGACTCTCGCGTACTGACGCCAAGTGGGATGACCTGATCGTTTGTCTTGCAAGTCCTAAACCGAAGACATCTCTATTCACAATCAAGAATATAGCATTGTATACCTTGCTGGAGCCTTCTGGCGCTTCATAGGACCCTTCAGCGCCAAAGGAAATGTTCACAAAGAGAAGAACGACGAGTAGAGCCAGGAGGAACTTCATGTTAGACATCTGAAAATAGAATCTTCAGAGATGAGACAAAAGCACCACTCACTCGGGCGCCTGGAGTGAGAACGTGCCAACCGCGGCTTACACGATTTGACTTTATCACGGTGAAATTGGCCACTTAAGGGTGTGAGCGGCCAGTGCTGCCCTGTCGATGGCAATTACTGTCCCGCCCATCGAAATCTGACTAATATAAAAAATTGCTCTACTCGGCGCTTGAAAATCTGTGAGCGTCTGCGCGAAGCGTCTTCAATGGGTAAATCCCATTAAGCGGTCCGCCCACGACGATCAGAAGGCGTTAAGAGAATTGAGTCATACAATTGCTACAGCGACTCTAAAAGGAGCCCTACCTAGGAATGTGCAATTCAAAGAAGATCCTCAATCTTATTAATCAAAAAATGAAGTAGCATTAGCATATGATATCATGGTTGAGTTGACGTTCTGATGTGTTCCAAAGGGAGAACATGCCCAAATATATAATAATGATGATGAAGGTCGCAGATCAATGTGACCGAGATGAACATAATAAAAGTAAGAATAATTCATCACATTAGTTTCGTCAACTCTTTCATTAAGAGTGCGAGCGGGAACTCCGCACTTGCTCTCCCTGGCAATTGGGGAAAGTGAGTGAGTGTCACCAATCTTTGGAAACAAGGAACCTGACAGATAAAAGTGCATAATGATTAACTACCGAAGGACTGACATAATATACGCAGAGTTCCAAAAATACTGCGCCCCTAAGATTTTCTAAAATGTCAAACGCATAAGTTGCAGAGTGTATAAGTTATATCGTTATTGCTAGCAAGAATTGTCATTATAGGTAAATGACCCTCATAAAACTTTATCTTTCTACATTCTCATATATAATTATGCCCAGGACAACAGTAAAACCTGTCGAACTGTGGTGGCAGACAATTTAGGAATTGACAGAGGAAATGTATTTTCGACAGCCAGTGACAGATACTCGTATACTTTGCCTTATAAAGAGAAAAGCTGCTGGGGTTCCTTCGAAGAAGATGGGTATGGGTAAGATGGGTAGAAGATGCAAATGCAAATTTCAGACGTAAACAATTATGTGTTAATGTCTAATATTCCGAAGGTGCTAAAGAACGTCAAGCGATCCAAGATGTGAAAATCTTTAATGATACTGTAGCGCAACGTCCCGTTTTCGTTTTATAATGCACCCACTACACATCGGCAGTGTGCGGAATAAGATTTCGAAATAGGGGAAGATGGTTACTTCCATCAGCGTATGTAGTCTTTTTCTGCGCAGAACAATCGTGTCGGGACCAGCATACTGTGTTCATCTGAAAATTCTGCCGCTTTTCTTGTCGTGCCGGGACCAGCACACTCTGTTCATCTGAGAATTCTGTCTTACCGATCAAAATGAAGATCTTGTTTTGCTAATGTGTGTAGTACGACAAGTACTTTTAGTTCATGTGCATTTACTATAAACACGGGACCGTGTCGGGAATCATTGATCCACGAGGACAGTGCGAATCAAGCATTGCCCGATATATATACAATTACATACTCTGCATTACCGTTGTCGCTTCTTGCTATCAACGTATCCCTGAATCCAATTACCAATAAATGAACATTTGAACGGTTTTCAACGGTTTTATACAAACATTAATGCAAAGTCTTGTAAATGATACGAAATGTTGCTGAATACTGTTGCTGGCCATTCATCATCAGTGCATCAATTGGCTGGAGACGAAAGAAATGTTCTTGTGGTGCAGAGCTAGAACGTCGTAGAATGATCGCAGTAATCTGTCCAATAATTTGTTCATTAATTTGTCGTCCGCAATGGAACATGTTGGGGTTCCCGACACGAATCGCCGGCTACAGTATGGGGGCTTAAAAATCGCGGGAACGATTAATTTTAGCATCGGTTATGAGTTGTCGTTGTTGTTTTTGAGAGCGACAAATTTTTTTTCGCATCTATTTATTCCATGTTTCACAAAACAAAGGAGGAACGCTACCATCCCAAGACGTTCAGTAGAAGCACATCCCACTAATCAATATCAATGTGTGATTCGATTTTGGGAACTTTTGACAATTGCCATTTTATTTCCGTTTACTTTTGCCCCCTTATCACTTTTTTGACATTGCATGTACAAGAATTTTTAGAAAAACGTGATTTTTGATTTCGTAAATAATGAAGCGTGACAACTTCCTGACGTTGACGTAAAATGCATAATGGCGGTCTGACTGCGTCTAATTTCCTCTTAAAACAATGCAATGTGCGCTGCAGGAGAGCTTTCAAAGTTCCTGTTTAAAGCTTTTTAAGTGTTCCCGTGCGTAATTTGCACGTCTTGTACTGACAAGGGCCTCTATAAAGTGACTGCGTTGGTCCTCTCTGTCTGTTTGAACGAAGCATATCCCCCTCTAATGTTCTTTCTTCCTATTTTACATGACGTGTAAGTAGCTGAAGTTAAGATTTAGTTAAAAAGAACCTACTGCTGTTTTTCATGATCGAGTCTAACAAGATTTCCATTGTGTTGCAATTATGTGTCGACATACTTGAGGATTAAATTACAATTTAGACTCTGTTTCACAAATAACAGCCTGTCCCAAAGCTGAAAATAAGCACTAGCAATCTACTCACGAATCTGCTCACATCATAGCTGCTGACAAATTCAAATCACTGAAATTGGAGATTAGTTCAAATCGCTCCGACAGCACGATGAACTAGACACGGTCTACGGCTAATTCTTTATTTTGCGAGGCCTTCGCAATTGCACTGTCGCTTGATTTGGGGATTACAGCACGATTGGTGTTAAGTCTACTTAATTGAAATTTTCCTGGAGCGCTGGTTGCTATATTTATGCGCAGATTCTTAGTGCAGTTTTTCGTGCACGGCTCTGTCCTTAGCATATTATCATGCTTGCTGTAAAAGTTCTACTTTTTGCTTTAAAGGATGTCAATGCGTGGATGTCAATATCAACCCCAGACCACTTAATAAATCTTGAAGAGGAAAGCCAAAGTCATATGTTTTCTTATTCAGCGGTAAACTGTGCAGGAGGTTGAATGAAAGAGTGGCCGCTCCAGGCAATATGCATTATTGAATGTACATTAATTTTTATTTGATCCGTTTTTTTTTTCATGTAAAGTTTTGTGTGATTAAGTAATATCATGAAGGACATATAATATGTCACAATTCCATACGACAGTTTTTATACTAGAATTTTCAAGTGTTTCTTTATTTTAATTTGCTCCAAAGCTTACTTTCACTTGCCCAATAGTCATGAGCTCATGAGTAGTGCGAACTATCTTTTCCTACCCTAAGTTTTACCTATGACCTATTTCGTGTTCTAGATGTGTGTCAGCATGCTTTCTAGTTGTGCTAGGGTGTTCATGGTGGCGTGATGTATACATTTTTTGGACAGATCTGTCAACCACAGCCTCTGTCAAACAAGTCCATCAGATTTAATGAGGCGAACGTTGTTGATCTTCTGCCAATTCATAAGCACAACAATTTGTTTTCTGTCGTTCCTGATGACACATAATGTAAGTAAGAACGCGGATATTATGATTTTTTTACTGGTGTTGAATAAATCGAGACATGACTTGTAAATTATGCCTTTGTTTGCTCATGGGTTTTTAACAATTAAGGACAAGCCGTGTGTATTCAAACACGATTTCGTAAAGTTTATAGACTGTTTGGTGCCTCTCATACTGTGGAAAAATATACATATTAGTTTATAAACAATTGCACAGTCAGTTTCACTTGCTTTGCTTTGTTTATGGAGCTAATGTTTTTGTTGAGTCAGAGAGGCTGATCTCTGTACGGTTGGACACGACCGATTACCACAACGCGCCGTCTGTTTGTGACATCTTGTCACGATGTGTGCGTACTCAGTTTGTCTCTTTAATTAGTCAATCTAGGCGGACATGGCCATGAAAAACATATGATCTGCGTGGTGCGTCATTCTTCCGGACAGCGGTCTTTTTACTGTCTAGACAAGACGATGTGTCCGAAAACAACATACTATTTTTTGACCATGACGAATTATTAATATTTCGTATAAGCTTATTTATATTTCGAAAAAGAGGAAAATGTACTCCCAAAGTGTCATCCGAGATGTGTCAGTGTATTGTGATTTGATATGTTATGTGCGGGAGCTCGGAGACTTACTTGTAATATCCCGGAGCGCAAAGCCCTTACAGCCCTACAAAGCTCGCTTAACTGCGTTTGTTTCATCAGAATACAATGTACATTTTGTGATATTTTGAATCGCGTTGATCCCATGTCCCGTTACAACAGTTTCATGAATACGGTACTTGAATAGTTCGCGTTGTGTGCATATGATTGAGGTCTTTAAAAGTGGATAATTGATTTGTAGATATTTTCCACAAAAGTTGGACCTCTGTAGTTAAAACGGTTAGAACCCGACTGTGTCCCACTGTGAAACGACATAAATACGTATAATTGCGCGCTAATTCATAGAAGCTTTTAAGATTAATGTAATGTTGTGAATCTAATAAACAGTTTCAACCTGCTTTGTTGGCGTAGAAGAATCGAAACGCTTTGGCTGTTCCAAGAAACTGCTTTTTCCTACATGAGAGACCGAGACAGCAGCTGACATTTTTCTTTCAGCGAGTAAGCTGAACTATGCATATATAAGCGACCCATCCTGATGCAAAATTTTCTTGAGTAGATTCTTTTAAAGACAGCAGTCTTCTACGGGAATTTTGGTCCCCTTATTACGCGTTATCCTTCTACACAACTCATGGGTTCCTGTTCTTGTGATTTAATGGAAACGGTTCTGATTTTTTTTCCGTTGCGTAGAGCTTTGGCTTTGGCGAGCCAAATGCCCACGTCATGCCTAATTCATAAGGTGCACCTGCAGAGCTGCTGGTTGCACCTGGTGCTTCCGCAGAACCCATCAATCCGCGGATAACCTGAAATCAACGTCGTAAATCATAGGCGCGCACCTCAGATGATAGAACTTTTTAAGTGTTTGATCTGCGCGGAGGAGAACCTTTTGTGGGATGCATCAATTTTTCAGCAGGCCATATTTGTTGTCGTGAATAAGTCATCCGAGTCAGAGCAAAGGGACACCTACTCACATGGATACTGCGCACAGGCACGTTTTGCACGTCACTGAATGAAGTCTAGACAAATGCTACGGAAGTTCTGAAAAAGCATCTCCAGAAGAACGGCAGTCCTTGCTTGTGTTTATGAATCAGGTTCCGGAGGTGTTTGTCGGCAGTGTAGAGTGAATAAACGCAAACGGACGGTGCCTATAGTGCTTTCATAACGCGGTGTCCCAAGTTCGTACGTTCGCACAAACGCGCCGTGTCACATTTTGTACTCAAGTCCGAGTAGGTGTTTCTTGGCAAACAAGCGCTTGTTTTTAACATTCCCGAAGAACGCGTAACTCGATAATGTTGCTCATTTTTCGCGTACATGCTAAGCAGAAGGCTGCCCTCGAAAGCGCTTTGCGAATTACCGAAGGACGAATGATGGTGGCCGGACACGGAAGAATTAACGCTATTTCTTGACGCAGGCAAATTAGGTCTATTTAACAACGGAATTGTTACATGACAACTGAAAAACAATTCAAAAAATTAGATTAAACTTCGTTTCAGTTTGCTGCCAAAATTATTTGCTATGCAGTGTAAGAGGATTATACTCACCGTTTACACTTAGGTTACGGTCGGTATCATATAGAGACAAAGCCTTCTTTGCCTTTTAACGCTTGATCGGCGACTCTTGTCATAAATAAGTTGCATCTCTTTTTGCGATGTGGCAAAGCTGAAATGTCGTTGTCTGTAAGTACTGAATTCAGATACATCTTACAGTAGAAGCAAAACTAGCACCAGTTATAATAAACTAATTAAGAGTTATTCCACTAGAGTTTCAAGTTGTTCACATGGCTGAGAAATCCTGAGAACATCCAGGATTGTTGCCATGTAATTTATGATAAACACCTATTTTCCAACAGGAATTTAACGACCCCTAATTTTTGGTCTCACATGTTGTTTCAATACAACACAACACATTAATGAGAAAGTAGGATCTTTGATGACTATGTTTAACATGTTTGTAAACAGAACGGAAAGCCAAGTTCAGCCCGTTTCGTTAACATGAATCACACTAAAGTCATACCCTGTTCGTCTGTGACTGTAAAATTCCTTCTTTGAGAAACCGATCCATTGGGTATGCAAACACTTTTTTGCTAATTCTTGGGATATCGTGTCAAGAATATTCATCGATAAATGTCAGAAGTGAAAACCGGCCATATATGATAGTTATTCGCCGTGTGAGTCATAAGCTTTAACAATACGTTTTACCGGCTTTTCGTGACTAGCCCGTTTCTGGCACCGTTGTTATGAGCTTGCGATCATGCATAACCTTCAATTTTGAGATGAGCCCCTATATGTTATGGCGTCTGCGGATCGCTATTAATACCGAAGCACATGTTCGACGCTTGTCCTACATAAAGTCAACCGGCGTGTCATCCTTGCATTCATGCCAGGCTCTCCCCAGCCTTCTGCTAAAAACAACGACTTACGAGTGCCTCGGCATGAGAAAAAAAATTTTTCCCACTGCAAGGCGGCTTTCTCCTTCTTTCGTCGATTCGCTCAATCTGAACGTGTTGTCCGTGTTGCTTTATAACCAAGTGCGTGTGACTCTTTCCAGACATGGGGGATCTTTTAAAAGAACAAGCTTATGTACCACCCACGTCTGTTCAGTGCAATTTAAGAAAGGCTATGTGTCACCAAAATATATGGCGTACCTTTTGTAGCACCTTTTTTGCGTCCATGTCCAAATTTCCACCTCGTCCCTTGAATGAGAGATTAATGGATTGGTAAATATTATGCGTGCTGCACTTTGCCGAATCTCATTTGACTCTAAATGCTAAATTAACCAATTGTGTGGCAAATTGTGAATTAGGGCAACTCAGACAAGAGGTTACCGCAAAGTTCTGTAGAAAAGTGCTTTTGACCGCTCTTAAAGTAGGTTCCCCTTTGGTCTACACGCGTCTGTGTGCATCGACTGCAAATTTCTTCCTGTCGACTTGGAACATTACATTTGTGATTCGTCTTGGTATGTGGGGATGGTACTTCAAGCTTTTGCTCTTTGATCTGCCTCGGTCTTCTGACTTTCATGTCTGACTTATGGTTTTTTACTTCTTCGAAGGAGAAGAGCTTCAATATGGAAAGAATGCTCGTTCAGCTTTCCGGACAGCTAATGAAGTTGAAATGACAGCAACTGAAGACCACAATGATGGGAAAGAAGCCTTAATAAGTGTGTCTCGAAGAACGACCTGAAGCTTGGTGGGCACAAAAGATCAAGATGAAATTATTATAAAGCACACTAAAGGTTTTCTGCACAAAATGCGCTTATTTTTAAATAAGTTCCCTTTTATATACGACATTTCCCCACATGTACTGCTTCAGAGGACGAAATCTGACGTTCAAAACTATTTAAAGCTCTTGTTTTGGCCGAAGTTCTGTTCCACCTACTGGGTGTCAAAAAACTATCCATATAATCCCTGTGAACACCAGGAAGTTCATTTGTGATTAGGTCCTCAACTGTTAAGTAACAATGGCCGTTCTAAAATGACGGATGGTTCCAATGATCCACTTAGCCCCAAATCTGCAGCTTCTCATTTGCCAATGACGTTTTTTGCGACACTTGGGACTTCTTTTATATCATAGCAACCATGGACGAGTTTTTGCAAAGTCCTAAATTATATATCTTCCCAGAGGGAACTTTGCGCCAACTAGTCTTCTTTTCAGTTTGTGCCAGTTTCATCCGAAAATCTTAGCTGACACGTAGTGGTCGTATGACAGGGTCACATGCAGTATCCGCCATACACAAAAGCACAATTCCCTTTGTTTGAACAAATCATGTAAACTGCAGACACATTTTCTCGTAGGATAAAGGTAAAACGCCCGTGCATTGGCCCCCAGAATTTTGAACAACCCGCTTGCTCCGCCCTCAGACCGCATCTTCGACTGCCAATAACAACGAGATTATAAGACGGGCCTCGGTGCAGTGCTATCTCAGTGATAGGTTGTGCCTTCTAGAGATTGTTCGCTCCACATATTTCCTGTTTGAACTCTCGACGTCACACACACCTCTGCCGTATTTTTTTATTTTCCAGAGAACACCCTAAGCCAGGATCCTTGCAGGGAAGGTTCATCCAACACGTCGGTGTTCTCTGTAATAAACGTACTCCAGGAAGTTATGTGTACCTCTCCGGTTGCAATGCGCACTTAAAATGCACTTGCAACGTCACTTTTTGATACCTCCGTTATGGTCGGTATCATTTATGTAATTGATAGTCATATTCCGCCGGATGTCGGTACCATGTAGACGGTTACGTCAGGTAGTTTATGGCAAGAGTAATCGTTTTTAATGTAATGTGACTCCTGAGATCGTAAATCACTACGGTAGAATATGGCATATGGAGAGCTTCTCCGTTTGCCTGATATAGAGCTATTTGAATATTTTGGATTTTTGTTCATCAAGGTTGAAATAATTCTTTAGAAACGCGTGCCAGCAACAGAACAAAAAAGGCACGCCTACTCACTGATAGCAAGTTGCGGGCATAGTCCAACGAAACGCTTTCATAAATGCTAAAAATTTAGCTTTTATTGATGCAGTACTGTTCTTTGTATCTTGAAGCTGATTTGATCAAAAAATATGTGTCACATTAAGGCAAACTAATTTATATTCGTCCTACTCACATTTAACGCGTGAGTTACCACACATGTCTTTTGTTGTCGTCGCAGAAGAAATTCAATTTTTACCTTTTGTGTTTCACTAATGTGTTCACTTTGTCATGAGCTAATCGTCGCAAAAGCACTTTCGAAAATATGGACAGAAATGAAAGGGATTTTAGGCACAATTCCATCACGCATAACTTGATTTTGTTGATAACAAAGGCTACAAGAAGTTGGAGTTCTCGTGGGGACACCTACTACACTTGAACTTAAAGGACCTTGGGCACTTGTCAGCCCACAAATTTCAAAACCCTTATTTCCATCGATGTTTTGCGTGACTCTACTTCTGCAGAACAACACAACAAGAGAACATTTTTAAGACGTGTCCTTAAAATACATTGAAAAGTAAATTAGACGATGGAAATCTTCCAGAAATCCGTTGTTTTGCAGATCAAAATCCCACGATAGAAAAATAGCCTCATCATTTTTGGGATTTCCTTGTTTGTGCTGTTATCATATTGTTTTTCATCCTATCTTGTACGCGTTACTGGTTCTTAGTTTTCGACGATTTCTAACTACCAAACATGTTTCTTTATGACTTCTTTCGTCGGCACTGTAAGGACTAACAATAAAAACTTATTATTGCCGGAGATGTGACCGATAATAAAGTAATATTCCCATGGCTTGCTTTCCCCTTGCGCTCCTTATTCCCAAGGCGCAAGCATAAACTCCCCTAGCTATCAACTAAAGTGAACTCATGGCGGTCAATGTGATTTATTCGATCCCGCGCAGGTGTTGTCGCCATGGTAAGGAGGTGGCGCTTTATTTTACGACCCAGCCCAGTGCCTTCTTGGCAACTAATTATTCGCCAAGTGAGCCTCAATGGTATTGCATCCAACGGCGGAGTCACTCCGGTCGGTAAAGCGACTTACGCGTGACGGCTGTTTTGGAAGTCAGAGCCTAATGCTTGGAAATGGTGACAAAGGACTCTGGCGTTATCTAAGACGCCATTTCCGCGTGCTGTATCCATGCCATTGCTTGGTAGAGAAGAAAGCTCTTCTCGTGTGCGGTCAAAACCGTTTGCTGAGATGACCATTCGTTGTCAATAGATTGTTTTTTCGCCATTTGTTTTTTTGTTCTACTTTGTATTCAGCAGCCAAGTCTCAATGACTCACACATATCCAGGCTCTCAGAAGCAGAGTCGCTTCTGTCCCTTTATGTCACGTTTGTACGTACAGCAAATAAAACGGGCATAGCGAAAGGTAGCACTTATCAAAGCTGGAATAAAATTAGCCACAAGCTAATCCCTGTTTTCCCCTTTTAGACTACGTTGATTTTCCGCGACCTACAAAGTTCAAAAGTTTGCCCTAGCCGCTGTTTTTGAGCGTCGTGTTACGCACTCGTTGACCTAAGGGCACCGCCCACTGGACCGCACCTTTCTCTGAAGCACGGGACAAATTTGGTGAATGAGTGAAATCAGTCTCTCCTCCCCCTAGCTTGCATACTCACACGAAAACGAGGCGTGAGAAGGCGAAAGTGCTGAAAAAGGAGCTGCTTGCCGGGGGGCTGAACCAATAAGACAATGTCTGCTTCTCCTCTCATGTATATTTAATTGGTGAGAGCGCCGAAATCGGCATCATCATCTCTTCCCGTAACTGTGCTTCGCCGCTCCATAGGCGTACACGCCTGTTGTGTCTTAAAAAAACAGCGTGGCGCTGCATTTGCGGGATTAACCTAGCACTTCCCACCAGGTTGTTTATGTCTTCCAGTCCACTTTCAGATCATGTACGTGCGAATGCTGAACACCGTCGCGCTTCTCTTCATCGCCCTCGTCCTCGTCGTGAACTGCAGTCCCATCCCGGAGGAGAACGACTCATACGACCAGGTATTACTGTAGCTCACGGTACAGGTTGAACAGGACACTTTCAGTACTTGATGAAGCGAGACCAGCTCTTGCGATCCATCTATCAGCTTCGAGCGGACTCTCCATACGTGTCCTCGTTCATGCGCGCTTCACGGTCCAATGGGAAACCCACGTTCATCCGCTTCGGAAAGCGTTCCGGTTCCAACGTTGACCCGTACGATCCCCGAGCATAGGTACTGTCAGCCTCCACCGCTCGCTGACCCACCTCGTACCGTAGTCGCGACTCTATTCGTCATTTGCAACGTCTCTCCCGCTCCACTGATCTCGTCGTGTGTGACCAACTTGTGTGAACCTAGAACACTTGTTCCCACCACCATCTGTTCTCGTCCACTCTCCCTTTTTCGTTTAATAAAAATTAATTGAAATGTGCCAACGAATGCAACAAAGCTGAGATTTATTGAGGTTTTACGATTTCTCCACTGGTCGTTAAGGGCGCCCAATTGCCATCGGAAACCACAGGCGCGGGCTGAGTGGGTGTCCGATTGTGGTATTTCACTCCGTAGAGCAGGTAATGATACATGCGCATTTCGAACGGGGACAGGTGGTGCATGCTTATCGTGTCTCGGCTGTAGTGATGAGGAAACTAGAAGAAACAGAGTTCACGGCGTAGTGGGGTCGCTCACCGGTTCAAACTTTTCAAACGAGTATTTCGCGATGAACTGGAACAAAAATGAACTTTCCAGCTCCAGAGGGTGAAAGTGATGAAACATTTGCCTTCCATAGGCGTCCGTTGATTTTGAGGGGTAGACGCCAATCTTGGAGAGGCACTTGGCAAGCTGCAAGAGTAGGCGTCAGGAACGGTTGCACTGATCTCGATCAGCTATATTGCAGCTCTCTTTCAGATTTCAATAGTGCCGTTAATGAGTAATGACTGTGCAAAGACCAGTGACCAAAATTTGTATGTTATTCTGGTCAATATCTTCGTTATGTCTATACGCGCCGTATCCGTCATGTTCTTTGATTTTTAATCCTTAGCGGGGGCAAAAGTGAAAAGCAAGAGATACGGTTAATTTGGTACCTTATTTACAGTACGCACCTTACCCGTCCGACCAAAACAGAAGCTACATTTATTGTAGTGTGTGTATGTACCTCTCTTCTTAGCAAATTACGACTATTTATCTGTGAGATTATCGCCCCAAACAATCCGACAAGTACAGTCTACAATAACATGGATTACCATAGAATAAAGTTCCGCTATTCAAGGATATTTTCCCATGCATCAGTTCATGACCTTCACTTCAGAGCAAAAAATCTCAGGACAACAGCTTGGGAAAAAACAGAGCCTACGGGATCAACTTTATCTTGGAAAAACAATGCTGAGAATTTAATAAGTTCCGGAACAAAATGTGGCCATGACCAGTTCAACGAGATCATTTAGATATGACTATAGGATACACCTTCGTGAAATGATTTTGCAGCATTTTTAATCCTCCCTTTCGAAAGCAGTAATTTTGCATAAGCGAAATTAATTTTTCAATGCTTGAGTGGGCAGTACGGAAAACACGACATACGGAAAATAGTTCTTGCCATTTTAAAATTTTGGGGAGTCCAGACGATCCTCGTCACTTTCATGCATAAGATCGCAAATTTGAGTAGAGACTGATCTATATGTGGAGGATGTTTGAGTTCAAACCGTGCATACGGAATATGTTGACTTCTGAACACTCAGAATGAACTCCAACGGAACAAACTTTCCATTGTTCTCTTCCGGGTCTCTTGCGGCTATAAGTTTACATGAAAACTTTTATGAAAGTGCACATAAACAAAACTCCCAGAAAACACAATAGCACGTTGGCGTTGCGTTGGCGTTACAGTGAATCCGTCTGCTACTGTTTTATTATGTAATGGAAAACAATTTACTACAGTAGAATTGTGTAAAAAACTGTTTTTTGTGTCATCTGCGTGAACTGTGGAACCGACGCGCATGAAGTTGCCCTTTCAATGGAATTAACCGCCGTCAGTTAAATAGATTGCGGAACTATCACAATGAGAAGATGCGAGGAGATATTTTCTCATACACTTGAGTTCTGTGAGAAAACTTTTTCCCGAGGCATTGTGCACTAACCGAAGTCTTTCACTTCCTTCCTTAAGCAACCAAGTTAATTTCGGCGATTTATTTAGACAAGAAAACACAGCGAAAATATTATGCCACAATTTACACTAAACTACGAATGACAGTCCAGTGGTGGTAATTTTACCCACCCCAAGCTGGTCAGCCCAAAACATGTCTTTCTTTGTGGTGCAGAAGATCCTCTGTTTGTTAAAGGACAACTAAAACAGAAAGTGTATCTTATAAGGCCTACATCAAGTCTTCCAAGCGTAATATTGTGGGAAATTTTGGGTTCCTTTGTTCGCATTTATTCCAAGTCAACATGTCGTGTTAACTGCGGAAGTAGCTAAAAACTCATCAATACGAGAATGTGCTTCTCTTCTGCTAACAGATAAATTCTTCCCGTTTTCAAAGTTCGGACTTTACTGTCGTACTAAAAGAATCTCGCAAGAAAACAGGGAGAATCCGGAAGACGCGATGTGAACGCGTTATCATTACTTATGAGGTCATGTTTCATTCCGATGTTTTTCGGTGATTCGCAAATGCGCACTTAATCTAAGTTAGTCAGAGTTCGCTATTCGAGATTTGTTAAACTGGAAAATGAGATCTATTCGAGAATTCTAAAAAATCTATGTTTCCTTGGTTTACGCCCGCTTGCGCATGAAACACATTAGGAAACCATGTTTCGGAAAGAAAAAAATGAAAAAGAGCATATTTATCCGGGGAGCCCGATGCGTGAAACACAGAGAACAGCAGCTCCTTTATGTTGCCGCTATATTTAGCATTTCTTCAAAAATTAGGGAACAGCATAGAATCTGCTATCACCATCACAACAAGACATTATTTTGTGCCCTGCCTGTTTTAGAAAAAAACAAAATTGGTGACCACAAGTCAGGCCTTACACCTTTTTAAGCAATCAGCTATAAATAGAAAAATAACGTGCGTGGACCTATGCCGTTTTTTTCTTTTTTTTGCTGCATTTAAGATTATAAGTTACCTCTTGGTCTTCTTCTGCTCTGTGGATCTCCGGACACAACGTTTGGTTGTATCGCATCTCGTTATAAAATTGCCTCAGTGCTTCTCGGCTTATCACATAAGCGCCACCATCGGCAAAGCCGCGTTTCTAAAATTTTTTTGATCATTTATTTGATAAAATATTTTCCTTGTTTCCTAATGGGATAAATGCATATCAACAAATTTACAGTTTGAATGTGCAAACGCTGATTTTCACTGCAATTCTCACATGGACTGACTGCTCGTGAACTTGAATCGCCTTCTGTTTGCACCTTGCACTTACGACGTAGAAATTCCAACGGTAACCGAACAAGTATGGCTTGTTTGAGTCGTACTGACCAACGAACTTCTCCAGATTCTCCATTACAATGTAAGCGTCGTCATCGGCTCTCAGGTACCAGTCGAATTTCTCATGCAGATTCTCATAGGCGTGCCTGCAAACAAAATTAAATTCGTCACTTTCTAGGAATAAAGTTTGCACTTACTTAAATACTTTGCGAATTTTTTCCCACGAGTGGTCTCTAGTGGCCAAGTCGGAGAACACGATATGCGATATGTGCGATGGCATGGGGGAATTTGTAAAAAATATAAAGCGATGACATTTCTGTGCCCATGTCTCCAGAATTGCCTTTGCCTGAAATAGCGTTGCGATTGCTAAATGAAATAAAAACAGTAGTAAAGTTAGACTCGAAATACTTAAATTTTAAACAGGGAAAATGCTTTTCTTCATTTATTTTCATGGGATCAGTCCACTATTAACGGAAACTGTACTGTTGCAAGCAACCCGTACACAAAATTAAGCAATTTGTCAACATTAACATTACATCAGGAAAGATGAATTTACGCTCTGGAATTAATCTATGTTCAAGTCGTTTGTTGTAAAAAGTCCAATGTTAAATAATATAATGGTATTGCATTTATCTTCGTTAAATTAATACATTTCTTTGAATTTTGAATGAATTTCTTTTCATTTATAAATTTCACATAAAATATTGGTTATAAAATATTCGCTAACTCATAATGATGATAAAGCCTCATCACTCACTGTTGAGCAATAAGGACGGAACTGACCGTTAAGATGTAAGTTTGCTCTGGATATATCTTATTTTAGAGTATTAAAATTCACGAAATTATGGTCCATATGTATTGGCGTTTAGGATATGGATACAGTTGTTATCTTCGCAATGACTATGACTAGTTTCGCTTATGCTCGATTTCGTTACCCATGACACAAAACGCTGGTGGTAGGGCATGGAACGACCTGTGTTGTAGGTTGGCTTGGAGTTGGAGGGCTTTCCAATGTACATAATGCAGAATGAAATTATGTAGACAACAGTTGTCATTTTACGGCTTGTCATTGTTTCATTAATATTATTAACACAAGCTCACTTAGTTAGTCGGCCCTGTTATCGAGCCGTAATGTTAGTATCATAACACCAGAAATGTCCACGTACCAAAAAATAGATAACAACATACCCTCGTTTGGTGACTCGGCGTGGCAGTATGAATCAGGCAGAGAATTCGACCTTTTCTTCGCATTAGCACACCGTTAAACAGGGCACAAATAACTAGCCACGAAATCAGTAATTTGACCATTAAAAATCCAATGATGAGTTGACAGGAAGCTTTCGCATGCCTCACAGAAAGATATATCTGAAAAGAAGATCAAAAGAGTTATGTTCGTCCCAATTAACGGGAGATCGTTGTCATCGGTCATCGGCGAACGATGTAAAATTTCGGAGCAGCATTATAATTTCGAAGGGTGGAACATGTAGTCCGGCCTTGAATTCTAGTTCTTGTCTCATCAGTATCAAGGTGTTGAATTAAGGGATTTGTCATTAGACGTGGTCGTTAGTGTTTATCACATGTCTCGATCAGATCAACGCAGTTGATATAGCTTAAAGGAAGAACCAGGCAACTGTAGCTATCGCATAATTCCCAAATATATCCGACTCAAAGATGGTATCTTCATCGGTTTGACCGTTTTCGAAATTCGTGAACCGGAACATGGGCGAGATGAGTCACAAATCGAATGTACATACATCTAATGTGTATATATTGTGCGTCAAATTGTGACTGCTAACATAGAGTGGAACAACCCGATACCGATAGTGCCCCGATTTTTTCGAGAACAATCTAAGCAGTTCGCCAAACTTAGAGGGCGCATAGGCATTTTTCATCCAGTCTGTCCGACCTATCACATACACTCTGCCAAATAAAGATAGGACACCCCCCTTCTGCAGCTGTATCTCTAGATTGACGAACTTTCACGAAAAGCGGAGTACACCATTGGAAAGAGCTTGTGAAATAAGGGTACCCTACATACAA
>JADLIF010003233.1:0-24048 GCA_016648015.1 Steinernema khuongi | reverse complement strand
TGGATGTTCACAGTGAGAGAAAAGACTGCTGCCCACAACGCACCCATCGACATTTTTCTAGGAGTAAACAATGAAGAATGAGAGAATGTTAACGAAGTGTCCCGGAACTTTCTTAACAACCCAATATTTACAAAGCTTCAATAGTATCGTAAATTTTTGCTCACCTGTTATGCTCTCGCGTTAAGAGTATATGATATGAAGTCAATCCAAGAAACAGATTGACGCGACTATCCCCAGCAACGAAGGTAGCCGTACACTGCGCCGCATTAGCACATTTTGACATGTCAAAAGGCAGCACCCTCATTCCGTTGAATATAGGCGTTTTCAGAAACGGTGTTGCACCTTCACGGAACTTATGCAAGTCACCAACACTCGAACCGTAGATCGGAGATCCGTCAATATACGCTGTGTTCTCGTTTAGCTGCTGCCTCGGCTTTGTGTTCCCGGAACCGCATATCGCTGACGACCGCGAAACTCTAATGCAGGTATTTGATTTAAAACTGCAACGTTACTGTAATCATTTGTCTGGTTGCGATAATTTACATACTTGCTATTAGGGTCGTTTTGTGTAATGAATATAGCCATGCATCGTCCTGGAATGTTCTGGCACACATTGCACTTAGCTGACGGTACAAGTGTTGTCTTAGCCAAATCGTGACTCATCAATTGTCCGAACTGCATTAGGAGGGCGTTAAATTCCGAAGTGTGAACGGTTTTGCGCGATGAGAGGATTAACCGGCTCGCCTCGCGAGCGCTCGGACGGAGATTAAGGAGGGAGGCTTAAGATGTCGACATTTATTTTGTTATATTGGATCTAACGACTTACAAACAGGTTCGGAGAGCTTGTTGTCGTATTCGGGCTGCATGAGTCTATAGAAATACAGTACCATTAGATAATCGAAGGAGAGACTTATTGTTTTTATGAGATGATTTGTGAGTAATTTGTGAACAACAGAAGACTCACCGATTGTATGGTCGAAAAGCAGCTCCACGAAGAGGAGCCTGAAGGTTATTGCACGTGCCATCCATTGTTCTGTAGTACAGATTATAGCAAAGGCCTCTTTGGCACTCGGCCTCATCGTTGCGAGGTACACAAGCATTGGCTATATTACTTCGCACAACTTGTTCCTGGGACAACGTCCGTCTGCCCGAGTTGTTTTCTGTCGGAATGACAAGATTCTCGCGAATTAAGATCTCAGCTGCATTAGAAGGATTTGCTTGAATTTGCCGACAGCGTTGAAGAGTGTTAGATACGGCATTATTCTGTGGTGAAACAGCTCTGGCAGTAGATAATCGAGGCGTTCCAGTTGGTTGGGGCGTTTGTGGGGCTTGCGGGAACGTTGGGCGAGGTGTCTGCTGTACCGGGGCGAATGTCGAACGACCGGTCTGCACTGGAATGAAGGTCGAGCGTGCTTGTGGAAATTGTGGGAAAGTTGGACGCGGAGTTACAGGAAAGCGTGGTATTTGCTGGGGTTGACGAGTGCGAGGTAGAGCTGGACGGCGGGTATTAAAAGCTGGTCGGGGTTGGTTCGGAAGTTGCGGCGCCGGTGGCTGCGCGGAAGTTTGTAGAGGACGAGAAGCAGGAGACACACGAGGTCTTTGTGGGAGAAAAGGCTGTCTTCGGTTGTTTATTGGACCTAAATAAATTTTAACCGGTTAACGTTAAAAGCGAGACGTATGCAACGAGTCCACATGAAGGAAAATACGCACGTTTTCTTAATTTTCGTAATGTTATCGTGCTGCTTTTCTGTTTCCTTCATCACGCCCAGAACACATCCATTGTTACAGTTCCAGAATTATCAGCCATTTATTGCAAGAAAGATTCCTGTTAGCCAGACAAAAAACAGTCTCAGAGCGACACTTTCTCTTTGTTATCACTTTTCACTTTTCTTTTACAAATATTAATGTGTTATCTTATTGTGCGGTTTCATCTCTTGTACGCCATAACCGGTTTGAGAAAAGTGATCTTGTGCGCTTTTTGGGAATTTAACACAACATGCAACCTCAGCATCTCAGTAACTGCTTTTCGTAATCACCAACGTTTAACAAGTTATTGAATTTGGTGCTATGGTACAAATTCTTAAGTTTATTCGAGTAGCATAAACGAAAACTAGCGGACTTCAGCAGAGGAAAAGAAAAGCTTAGCTCTACAACGGGAGAAAAGAAGTCCGTGCTCTTCGTTTTGTCGAATTGCGTGTTTATAAACTTAACGCTCGTTTGTCTGAGTAAGAAGTAAAAGAAAAGAAATAAAAAATACCTCTTCTGCAAGTGTTACAAGCGAGTTCGCAATTTTCGGACATCCACTCAAAGTTTGTTCGGCATTCGCCAACGGATGCCCAGAAGCGGCACCATTCGTGTTGATCGCAGCAACCGTTTCTCCGGCATTTGAAGCGGAAGGTTATAGGATTGTCATCACCCTGCGAAAACGCTGAAAGCACAATAGTAAATGGGACGTTGTATGAAATAAGACGGAAAGCATGTCAAATTGACATCCTATCTTTAAGTTTTCTTTTTTAGGTTGAAGGAATAGGTCCAATACCTTTTTAACTAACGATATTAGGGTCGTAGAAAATGAAGCAGCTGACCTGATAGTCAAGGTTAAACCTAAAACGTTTTTTCCTTAAAGGATCTGGTTCTCGCAATCGTTTCGAAAAAATCTCTTATTGGTTTGGTGTAAATATAATGTGATCATTAAACTTTCCAAGCACCTAAGTGATTAACTCATGAAAATCTTAGCATGATAACTAGAAATATGGCCTGAACCTTTTACCGACACGAGGTATGAATTCTTTGCATAGCAAACAGTACCTGAGTCTAAAAAGAGCTGCAGAAGAAATACTAGTAGAATCCCTTTCCTCATGGCGGTAAACTCGTTGTGGAAGCTGGCAGACGCTCGTACAACACTTCAAATATCGATGCTTAGCTCCTCCTTTTACTGAAATTTGATCAATCAAGCCGATCCTCTTCTGTACGCGCAAGTGAAAGTGGGTGGGAACCGCAGTGGGCGAGAAACCGCACAGAATACTTGTTCAGAAACCCCTTGCACAAAAAAACAAATGCGTCAAATAGAGAGGAAGCCCCTCCAGGAGGACTCATATACGCGAAGACCGTTAGCGATAGAAGTAAAGAGGAATTCGTGGGCGGAACTTCCGTACTGAAGAGAAGTGCGCGTGATACGCAAAGTCATGGTTTCCCCCCGGTTACTGAGGCTAAAAATCATTTTGAGATGAAAAATGTGTTGTATAATACATCTAATTTCTCTACTGTACATTGTTTATGGGCCCTAGAGTTGGTAAGTGATCATTTGTGGGTACCACAAGAAAAAAAGTGATTATGGTGATCTTAATATCGTTAAACAGCACCACAAGTCCAATGCCAACTTTTTTTCAGGCAATTAAATGGTGCAAATGTGACAATTAAGTGCCGAAGAAAGTGCAATCAGTTGTATTCGAAATTTTCGACAGTTGAAAAGGACGTCGCGCCACTTGACGACCGTGTTTCTTTTAAGCATGACGCGAAAAGTGACCATTTCGCGGAGAGGACAATTTGCATACATAAACATGGATTTTTATTGCCTGGTCGCTTCGATTCAAGGTTACGTAGCGATGATACATAAGTTTTACTGATTTAATCCTAGGTGAAAATATAAAGTGTTTCGGTGTTAAATAAGAACTATGTTGCAAACGATTGTCGCAGTTCTCGTTCCGTCGGTGACGCAAAAAAGTGTTTGATATTACTTGAAGTTTACATTCAATGCCTCTCATGCATCACAAAAGGACCACTTAAGCTGGACATTGTTTGTCCTATTCTGGCGGTCTGGGGAAGTGAGTGCAGAAGTGGGTGACCAATGGGCGCTCTTTCATAGCAAACATGTACCAAGAGAAAGTATGTTCATGCGTCTATGTAAACAGAGCATTCTTGGAGCATCTGCTTAGTGAGTTGGTGCTAAAATCTTCATGGAACAGCAAACCGCTAATATATTTCTTTATGCTGCTGGCTGAAACTAAGTTGGTAACTCAGTTGTTCTTTGGTGCATCCGGCACTTTAAACGGAAGATTTTGAATGTGTTTAAAAAGTTTAAAAAAATGTCTGCTTCATTCCAAAGATTTCAATCTTATACGTAACGGTGACAAATGAAGTTCTCTACGTTCCAGCACCTATTTAAAGCACATAAACGACTTTTTCCACGTAACAGCGAGGTTTTCTTATAATTCTCACCACTGGTATATCTTAATTTATTAAGAACCGTTCTTTCCGTCTGTATTATTCGGAATCATTCGAATAATGGATTTTTAGAGTTAAAAGATGAAGGACAGCTATTGAAACTCGCTTTTGATCAACTCGGCCATACAGATGCCATTTCTGTAAGCAAAGCTCCTCAAGTGTCGAAATTTCTGATAAACCTGCTGCGAATAAATTTGAACAATTGAGCCACTGACTTTGTTGTTCAACAGCTGATAAAATTTTGTGTGATTTTTCTGAACGTCATTTAAATTTAGAACATACAAAGGTTTATGTATCCCTAAAAATTTAAGCCGAAACCCGAAACGAAATTGTAGCATGAGGTCGCATCAGCTGCCGGCGTCTGCCTTCCCCGCAGCGACAAATAGGCTTATCCCTTTAAGGCGCACTGTTCCGCGCGGTGGCAGCAGCAGGACCTCAGCGGATTATGCCGATTAGATCGGCGTATTTTCCAGTGTTTTCGTATCTTCACCAAGCAGTGATTCACGAAAATTGTCGCGGTTTCCATCTTTGTCTCTTTGATGCGCAAACACATTGTTTGTGCGAGACCTAGCAGGAAAACGTAAAAAGGAAGTCTGTTGCTCTGCCCGACGTTTCGGAGTTTCACATGCAACGATTTCCGAAAGGTTAAACAGGTACCCTGTAGTTTAGATGCCAACAGTTTACGCTCCTTCCTTCGTGAACTGTTTGGTCACGCTTTGTCGTTCTTTCTTTCGGGGAAAGAGTTATGTTCTTTGGGCGCCGAGCGACAACAATTTTACGATGAATCTAGACAGCACGCAATACGATTATCTAAGTGAAAAAATGATTTATTTCTGAGTTGATGCGTCAACAGCAATGTCTAACTGATTCTCTATCGGAATCGTCAATCTTTTCACGTTTACATATTTTATGCAGAACACTGGTTATTTTTTTGAAGATTCAAGGCCATGTTGTTGAACGCAATGCGTTTGGGTAGTCGCATCCGGCTTATTAGATCACGAAGTCACAACCTTCGACATCGCAATCACTTAATGAAAAGAATCATCGTTTGTGAAAGAAAAGTGGACCACAACAGGTGACAGGTAGAATGAATTATACTCCAGCTTCATAAGCTCTGCCGTGTAATGTGTCTTTTACTAATGTGACAAAGAACTGGAAATTTACAGCTCGTTAATTGCCCGAATTTTTAATTAAAAGTTCGCTTAACGAAAAGGGCACAAACATATATATCATTGTCCTAAGCACCCTGTAAACTAGACGCATTATCGGATGATATCGTGGGAATTGGTATCGTTCTTGAGCACGTACGAAGTTGAGCGAAGGCAAAAAGATAAAACTAGTAACGAAGGTGTGATCATAAGACGTAATCTAAGAAAAATCCACTATAATAGAACAGACCTAGATATTTTAACCATTTCTGGTTCTTATTCTTTATATATACGGCTGCTTCGAAATTCTTGTGCTCCGTATCAGAGTAACGTAAAGTGCATTTAGCAAAATTCATATAGTCTTATCCTTTAATGTCAGAAGGAGTCTATACAATTACAAATACTCAAATAGTTATTAAATACACAGTTAGATGACAACGTTACAAATTAGGAACAAAAGCAGGGTTCTTCTCAAGATGGCTTTCGAAGCACTCACGAATCTCATTGAACGACTCAACGCAGAAGAGATAGTCGAGGTAGTTCGTTGGGACACCATCATGTGCTGAGCAGTACTCTAAGCACTTTCCACTGACTCCCTTAGATTCACAGCATTTTGTGTGATCGATTCTGGCCGAGGCACAATCCCACATGTTCCCTACAGTTGTCCCGCGTTCGGTACAGGTACCCAAAAAGTTAAGAACCTGAAAAATAACACAGGTTAATCGCTGTGGATATTTGTCCTACGTTGGCTTGAGAGATAGCCTTCAAATCGCAGAATCGTTCAACACAGTCCTGGTCGGCCGTTTTGAGCTGTGAGCAACACTTCTTCAGCTTTTCGTTTGCAGTTTGCGAGTAGCCAAGCGCAGCGAGAGCGGCAAAAACGATGATATTCTTCATTGCTTGGAAGACAGGAAGAGACTATTGTTGGCGTTCGTAGGTCACCTTATAAAGGGTGGCATGACCTAAAATAATTGACATCCGCACCTGTTAAGGTGTCCTCGTTTAAATTTACCCGCCCGATTTCTTTCTTTCGTTTCCGTCATTTTCCGTGATGAAAAGAACATTTGCGTATCACGCGCAGTACAAAAGAGCCCAGATGAGCTAGTTGCGAAGTAGGTTGCATTTGGTCAGAAGAAGATCAATGACGCTCTCTTTCTCTGACTAACCATTTCACTTCCGATAAATTTCGATCACGAATACCACTAATGAGTTGTACGCAAATATCAACATAAGGATGATGACTTATGCGGTAGTTAGTGTTTTTGAAAAACGTGTTTTGTTTTTTTACTTACAATCTCGGAGAAATAAAATAATTTTCTGGGTGATAATATTGGGTTGATGCATTGAAAATGGTCGATAAATTCCACCAATTTTGATTGACTTATACACAATGCTTATACCTACTGTGTGCCTGGTTAGACTCTACAACCCCAGTACATTTTGTTGCCCAAAGATGGATCCCACCCAGAATAAGACTTGCAATTTTTTTATCTGCGGTTCGAATTTGTCCAAAATATCTTTTGCACGTTTCCGTGGATTAAACTTAAACTAATTAAACTCCTTAAACGTAAATGAGGCGGGTAGTATTCTGCTCCATAAATAAATGTTGTCCGTTAACAACAACATTAACAACAGTTTTTAAGTTAAGTTTTCATAAATGTTGTAGAAGCCTATTCAATATGAAATGTTGAAGATCTCAGGGTCGGAGTTTTTCGCCGGGTGAACGAAACAGTTAAAAAAGTAGCAATATACACACAATCAAAAGGCGACTGCATATTGGTAGGGAAGAGGGTAGACTACTGGTTACAGCTCACTTACTGGTTTTTCTCTATTGGTACACAATGCAAGTATACAGTAGAGGACATCCAAGTCGTCGCTCATTTTCAATGTATCAACCCAGTAGTTTATACATAAATTGCGTTGATTGTGCTTATCGGTCTCCTGTACATATGTATGAAATGGTATTTATTTACAAACAGTCCAGAGAACTTTTATTATTAAAGTCTTTTTCAATGCAGTATACAAAGTTTATAATCTATTGCTTGCGAGTTTGCAGGGCACAGATATGTGAAATGCGTGACTGCTTGGACACATATCGTGATCGGACCACACACGTTGCGACCTTAGTATATTGCACGCTTGTATGTTTGTATTCAGCAGTTAATAATTGATGTAGTAGTGATGAACTTTCCGTAAGTGAGTTTCTCCAAAAAAAATTGCAAAAATTAAGAAATACATTGTATTCATTTTAAAACAATTATGCAGGCATTTTAAAACAATTATGCAGGTAAGATTGAGGCACAATTATGGCAATAAATAGGTAACAGGTTAAAGCAACATTTGTGTAAAGCACATTGGAACTGATATCGACGGTAATAAGACACGTTGGTGAAAGGATATGCTTTGATGCAAGGCAGAGATTCAAGGGTTTAGGAAAGAGACGGCTATGTAGCGCGTCCCCTTTGTCGTTGGTAGTCCTTCGTGCAGATGAGTCAAACGACCAGGAAACATCATAGAATACCCAACCTCATCGGCAGGAACTGTGCAGTTGTAACGGATGTAGCGAACTCCACCGCCTTCGTAGTCACGACCACGTTTGTTCAGCGCAATGTCGATACTGTAGGTGGAGGCGTCGTGATGTGGACGAAGATATGGCTGTTCGTCAGGTTTGTAACGGACGACAAACATCATGATGGATTCAACAGGCTAAATATGTCGTTAAATTTGTATAAAAGATAGTAATTGTGGTAAATATTTTTCAGTTAGAAAAGCTCTCGCTTCACAAAAATAACGTCATTTTAACAACAATACATTTTAGTGCAACTCAAGGCGATAAATTGAATTGAAGTTGCTTTGAATTCAAGTAGTTGCAGCTTTTGTAGAACGTTTTATACGTGAAAACTTACCTGATGATAATAACCGGTGAATACCTTCTCTTGAACTGGGCGAACGTACTCGTCGATAAAATACAGCCAGTGTCTTTCAAATCCTACTTGATTCATGTGAATATCTCGAGTCGGTACATTTTCGTATCCTCCGGTCAAACGATTGTCCTCGTGCTTGCCGGTAGACCACTGTCCATAGTGCTCCATCTCATCAATTAGCTCAGCACAGAAGCGTTCGGACATGAGAGGAAAATCGTAAACGTCCGGACATGGTTGGTGCAGGTTGTTGACACCTTTAAGCACATTGATGTACTTGTGGTGGACGTAGCGCCGCTCCCACAGTTTACGGTTCATGAAAATTTCGTACATTTCGGGATTTTTGTACTTTGCAATATTTTCTTCGAAGTCTTCGGATCGGACAAGATATCCGTAGTCTTCCTCGTTGTCAACAAAAAGGAACACTCCCTGAAGAGAAATATGTCATACGATGTTATGCTATATGTTCCGTTTTGCGCTCCCAAAAAATGATACTTACATGATCGCGTGCGTACTGGCACAGACTCATATCAGGATCCACGTTAGAGTTGTAAGAATAGCCTTCGTTTAGATTTATGGCCATCTCTCTGCTAAACAGAACAGCGGCGGTAACGAACGGGACATTCCAAAAGCCTTGAAGTTTGTAACCAACAATATCAAGGTAATCCTCTGAGCGAGCATAATATCCATTATCAGCTGTAGCTCCCCAGAAATTTGAGAACAATTTTCCAGGCTGGGTGACCATAGGTGCGATCACTCCACTAAAGAAATGTTACTTGGTCATAATCTAACAAGGAATCTTACGTTTTTTGGTTAACAGCTTTTTCTATGAGTACCTTGAGAGTTGAAGGATTTGACAGATGGACATCTGCATCAAGTGTAATGATGAATTCGGAGTCAGCCTCAATTGCCCATTCCCTGGAAAAACATGTAATTTATGGGCCGCTCTTTAGACTATTTTTTTACAAGGCTACCATCCGAGCTTCCCGCTCAGCCACTTCGTATGCTCCATTGTCGGAATGGAATTTCCTATATTGATCTCCATTATTCACCATAAACTTTTCAACCTAAAGTAAGAAAAAATTTAGTACATACATTTAGAAAAAGTGACACACTATTTCTTCGTAGTAATGCTGATTGTTGTAGATATATAAATTCAAATGCTTTTTGTCGTAATCTAGACGAAGAATAGTTTCCAGAAACTCTTCGAAAAATGGAATTGGTTTGTGGATGAAGGCAAGAACCGACACGATAGGGTTATCCGCTTTTTCTGAACGCTACAAGAAGAAACATGACCTAGATTTAGTGCATATCAGTACAAACCTCAAAATCATAGACTTTGCCCATACTGCATGGGATGCAGCCATCAATATTTGAGTACATATTACCAATGTAGTTGGACAATGAATTAAGATGGCGTTTGCTTGGTCCATTTCCATGTACAATAAGCGGTTCGGTGTTGTAAACGGTGTTAATTAGTTGAGCCTTGCCGTACTTATTGTACTGCACTTTTACGTCATCGGCAGCGCCATTTAAATTTTGGAAGATGTGTGATATAGAGTCAAGCGAGATTTTCAGGTCTTCCTAAACAACTGATAGGTATTATACAAGTATTCGTTTCTCCCACTCTGATTTTCTCGTTAATGTACAGGTTGGTGAAGAACAACTGATCATCGTCCGTATCTTTGACATCCGCTCCCATTTCGAGCATGTTGTACACGTCGGCTGCATATCCCATGTACATTCCGGAGTTCAGATATCTGTATAAAACATTGTATATAAAATCATGGGTATGCGTTACCTCTTCCCGAAAGTGACTAGAGGATACTTGATGGCGAGTGCTTTATCAGGCCAGCAAAATCCTTCGGCGCCAAAGACGATCCGTGCCCCGTCAAATTCGTGGAAAAATCGGTCAAGAATGATATCGGCTTTGGCGTTGAATACGACGTCGTAAGCGTCCACAAACATGATAATCGCATTTTTGTCCCTGTAGTTTTTCAGGGAATCCCGAAGAATGCGAATTTTTTGTCCACCACCCTAAAAACTTCCGATAAATGCATCAAATTAAAGGTAATCAAATTAGAGGTTTTTTATTATCTCTTTCAAAGGCGGTCGCAACATAATGGTTTCGAGATACCAATTCTTGAACATGGCTTGCTATTTTAGCTTTCAGATTCATATATAGTTTTTATTTGTACTCTTTGCGAACAAATATGACACGGGTGGTGTAACTAAATTGATTGGAGTTTCAAAGTAAAATGTGTTGTATAGTATGAGAACGCGGATTAATAGTTTATTCAATGCGTTTCGCAACTATTCGCGGCCGTATTGATTTCTTTTTCTTGGCCACCATTGTATCACAACGTAATTTCCCGCTATACATCAAATCGTTCAACTTGTTTTACTTGTTTCGCAGGAGTGTTTTCTATTACATAATGATTTGCTCTTTTTGTGTTGTGTTCAAGAAATTCATCGAGTAAGAAACATTGTTACCTGACTGTGTCGCATGTCTCCGCCGTTCCATTGTTCGCCACTGCCGAACACCAACACATTATGACCGTGATTTTGCGCTGTCCTCGTCAGCCGTCGCAGTCCGTCATTCTCTGATGTGGCGACGGTAACGATGATAAGTTTATTCGGTTTCAAAGGTTCAGCTGCCAGAATTGACAAAATAAACAGAAACAAGGGGATGACTCCGACTTTTGTCACCGTCATCTGAAAATAACGCTACAACTCTTTGACGCACTCCTAAGATTCCTATTTTGCGCCACGGCAATCGCCTCGTTAATAATGGTGAGGATCACGCGCACAAAAGAGGGCTGAGATTGCGCGCAACGCTGAGTCGAATAGTTAATGATGAACATTTTACGCTTTCTTCTGCACGCACATTTCTACCTCGACGGAAAAATTGCAAGCGATTTGGGCCGCAGTTGCCGTTAGTCATCATCGAGGTGCACACGATGACCTCCCCTCACCACGACGAAGAGGGCTATTGGTCGCTGGGAGCCCAGCTGCCCAAGACGATCGTCTGTCTGGCCGTTTTCTGGCGCTGTTTGGGCAGTTGTGGGGGCCGATCTAACCCGGCGTACCCGATCGACAACAAGCAGAGCAGACGTTGTGCCGGCAACTCTAGAAAGTGCACGTTTCTTCGTTTTTTGGAGGGATCGCCGAAGCGCGCTTTTGTTTATCCCAATGCGTTAAGAATGCTCGGGACTCGATCAGATTAGTGCAACTATAAACACACCTTAACAGCTTATGTGTGTTAGCTCACGCTCTCAGTGTACACAAATAGGTTATGGGGTTATGGGTTCCTTCTTCGCACACTGGACAAAATCAAAACAGGAAAAGTCGAATGAACCGATACAGACAACGCAATAAACGCAACAAGCGAAAAACTCAAAAACGTCAAGTTGGCGCATCTAAAAGCGTATTTTCTGCTCAGGTTTTCTTAGGAGTGCCATTCAAGCCCTGTTCTGGAAAATGTAAGAGAGAATGGTTCAGAAGAGTTTTACTTTTCCTCTAGAAATATTTACGCACCAGTTACAACAGACATGCTAAACATTCTTCACCGTATAGTATTACGCTGATGGTTGGTTCTCTGGAAGGCTTAGCTTGTCACGAATGGTACGCACACGTGACTTTAAAATGTCCCATGAGAAGTAGCATCCCATAAGCGTACGACTGTGGTTGATCGTCCGGAAAGCTGTTCGAGAATGGAGCAGACGTGTGTTCGCCCACAAAACCGTCTCTCCTAAACCATACCTTTAGATTTTTAAAATATACATAGTAATGACAACGCGGAGAACTAAACCACGCAAGTTAATTTTTGGTTTTGATGGAAAGATATAGCACGTACTTTAAATAAGACTAATTCATAGTCCCTACCGTTTTCCAGTTGGAATTTAAACAAGTTTTGCGGATTATAGCAATATTCCGTGAAAACTTTCATAGCGTCGTAAATCCTTTGTATTTCTCTTTCATCGTCAACGTCGTAGAACCAGCTTCTCATAGCATTACCGAACGTTACCCGTTTAACTGCGCCATCGGCTCCTGTTCTAAAGAAAAAAAGTTTACGTTATTTAAGGCATACATATTGAATGTCATACTCAATAATTTTATGCCTTGCAGTCATGTCGTACTCCAAGAACTTCTCCTCCCCATCAACCTCGTGCTTGTCGAACCCTTCCTCAATGTATTCTGCATCATAAGTCGACAGGATTTTGAATGTATCGGGTCGCTCTTTTCTCAGCTAGAATGTAAAAGTGATCTATATGATATGCCTGTTATTTTCTCTCTATTCTCTGACTGTATTAATTTTTCGCCGTTGCAGACAGATACACCGAATAAATATGTCTATTTGAATAATCCTGGTAACGGGAAATCACCAACTAGCTGAATGGTCAAATTAAATTAAAAGTTTTTCCAGTACCTGTTCGGCTACGTGGAATCCATCGACAAAAACACTGTGACCACCTTCGTCTGCCTTCTGGATCATATGCAACATTTGAATCTAAATTTGTGGTGTCTTAGAGTTACTGCGTTCAACGAACTTGCGGCGGTGTGGTAAGTGATGGAAAGTCCGTGTGTAGCGGCAGTTCCCCGCTGTTTGCGTAGGCCATGTTGCTTGCATCTGGTTTCGTGCTCACTTCAAACACTTTTCTAGAATGTACACATTTTAATGATAAATTGGTGACTGCACTATTTATTATTTTTTTGGCGCTTCACATAAATGGCTACCGTAGATTCTACCCTTACTGACCCAAAATGGGTTTGGTGGATCAAACCGACTCGAGCTCCGATTTTGTCCACAGCATTTCTATCGTTTTCTGGGCCGTTTACCAAAAGTGCCAATCCGTCTGTGCAGACAGCTGTCAAAAAATCATGCAAGGTCTGAAATATCAAAAACATAAAAGTCGCCTGGTGCTTCTACCTTGTCATCGTGGAGCGTTGCTTCATGGTCATACTTTTTAATGTTCTCTTCAATATACTCACGGTCCCAAAGTCGAATATCACGGAGATACACCTTTCTGCGGTTAGCTCGAGCCGTCTTGTCGCTTGGATTTCGAAATTCAAGCCAGTCAGACGAGTAACTAAATCTTTTTGCAGCAGCCATTTCAATCAAATAAAACTTACACCGCATTAATTCCACCAGGCCATGTGATATTTAAGCCATTTCCATTCTGACTCAAGCTAATGCTTAGCGGACCTGTCTGTACATCAAAGTTTATCATGTGTAAATTCCGCGCGGTCATGGCTGGTTGTATGGTGTAGGTTGTGGGATCGGGCGAGCAGTCACGAAGCCAGATGTATGGAAAACGTCCGACGTTGCCTAAAATAAAATATTTATCATAAATAAAATATTTCACCATCCGAATTTTTTATATATTGAAATGTATCTGCATCGACTTTAGGTTCCAAATATATACGCATAGTTTCAAACAGACCATAGTTAAATATGCGTATAGTATTAAAGGGCAAGAGATTACGTGCTTACCATTTTCCCAGTGCGCTATGACAATTCGGTTAGCCAAATCATTTTCAAACTTTACAAGTTTATTGACATGAGCGGTCCGAGCTGAAGCGATAGTGCTCTGATGACGGCAGCACGGCAACGCTGTAGCGCGATGGAACGCTGACAACAGGCGACGTAGTGCCATAGCACTTATGTGAGAATAAGTCAACCGTGAGAATTAGTTATGATCTGTTCAGCGATTGCTCAAACGGTCTAGATGGGTAGGAAGTAGATAGGCGATTGGCACAACTCTCACGTTTGCGACGGTGACAAAGTACATCAGCATCGTCATCTCCGATCGGCCGTCTCGGGGTCACACATGACGTGCAAAATCTATAAAATAATGTTCGAATTAACACAAAGAAAACGTAGTAGTAGATTTATGTATCTTGCATCGGACAGCTTGCATTACAGCTTTTGCATAGGTTAACTGTTTTCTCGCCATGTTTTCAACACGTCTTCTCTTTCTTTCCATTGTTTGTGGTGATTTGTTTGAGAGGAAGCATTATTGTGATAGGACGAGAGGTCAGGAGATATCGCTGTTACTGGTGACAACATATATAGAAAAAATTTGACTGCTGTACGCACAATTCTTCAGCTGCTTTTTAGCCATTTTACGGTGTCACCAATGCTGATTAGGCAGAAAATCAGGAAAGCGCAATAATAGCGCAATTATACATATATTACAAACGGTTCATCGGTGAACATCACTTCTAAGGTTGAGTTTCATAAATGTTCCTTCCTTGTAATATGTAGTGTGTGGGGACAATTTTAAGCTGCAACACTTCCTTGTATGCAGGTTAGCGTCACAAACAACTTTTTATTTTGTTCCCGCTATCAGTGGCATTTTATGGCAGCGGTGAAGTCCCTTTGTTTGATAATTTTTTCTTGGATACTTTGGTTTCTCGTACCGCATTGAGCAATGATCGCATGCAAAAAAATGTTTATTTCTGATACTTATCGCTTCGAAACTGTTTGGATTATTCTGGAAAAAAGGTGTATATGCGCATATGCTGCCACCGCATTTTTATAAAGGGTACTATACTTTTCAATACCGAGAGTATCTGTCAACACTTCAGCTTTGCTTGAGTGCACGTCGTACGTTAAGCCATAAAGTTAAGCCATCTATGGCGTGGCTTTAAATAACCTTTTACTAGTTAAACCACCATTGTCATTATACAATTGATCGAGAGAAATTGAACAAAGGCGGTTAATATTTTGTGTCGTGAACAATAAAGTAAATATAGAATTAATCGGCCGGCTTCATTCACTTACACATAATCGACGGTCAAAAGGTTCATGATGTAAGCGTTTCGGAATGATTGGTTGCCTAAGTTTTAATAGACAGGAAGAAAATATATACAACATATACAACAAAGCGTTAAAAAAACAACGCAATGACAGTTATTGTTTTTTCAAACCCGATGAACATTATTGCTTCTGGATTCCTTCGCAAGTATCTCATTCAGTTATTAAACTGCTCGTCAGCCAAAAGCAACGAAATGATGATTTGAGGGAAGTGATGGAAAAATTCTGAGTATTCAGAAACCATGAAACGCCAAAACGCAATATATAAGTTTAGAAGTGTTTCACGTAGATCGAGTCAAACGTTTGGGTGTGAGATTGAGAGATGGGTAATGTAGGGGGACCGGGGCAGTATTGTACTAAATATATGAGAAATCGAACCAAGTGGTGTTTAAGTGGTATTTTTATCTTATTTTAAGCGCATTTTTCACAGCAATTTGTCCTCGGCAATTAGTTAAATGTTGGGATGTCTGCAAGTGAAATGGAAGGCCTTTTTGGCAAATGTTACCTCTTATTTCTTATTTCTCAAGTGTCCTTTTTGAGGTCATGATGGAGGTTAGATGTTTGGAGCACTTTGAGTAAAGCGATATCATTCTTCATATCCAAAGATAAGATCCTACTTTCGTTACTTGAAATCTGCGAGCTCTGATTTCTAAATGAAAAAAAAGCATAGCCGGTATCAGTACCATCGGTGAATGTTGAGGATCAGTTTGGAGATTAAAGACCTTTTCTGCTGCGCCACTTCTGTGCCACCCTTTTCCCCGTTGTTGCGCGGTCGAGATTAATGCCGTTGATTATTGTCGACAGCGAACATCTCTCGTGTGCAGTGTTGACATATGTAAATTAGGGACAAACATTCGGAGAGTCTGTCCGAATAACAATGGGGGACCAAAAAGTAAGGCTAACGATGATGTAGGCAACTACGGCGGCGGAAATGCAAGCTGTGCTTTGGCACTGCGCACGTGTGTCTAGTGTGTCGTCTAAACCAGCGCGTTCGGCGACTCACAGAGAAAGTAAACAGTCCCCATTGGCCTATTCACGCGAACTGCTCGTATCACAACGCGATTTAGCAAACGACCGAATTATAATTTCACCACCATGATTTACATTGCTGCGCATGTGTACAACTTTTTCTCCATGCTGAGATAATGTGTGGGGAGACAAACATATTGCCGGTACTTCTTTGTGCATTTTCCGGTGGTTCGTTTAAGATATGGTGAACCGCCTCTTGGTAGACCCTGTGAAGCCACACCTTTCTCCGAAGAAGATAAGGTGACAGTGCGTGAAACTCCTCGCTGTCTCTTGATACTGTTGTTGTGCCAATAACGAAAGCGGTGCTGCTTGTGGTCAACCAGCTTTATCCGTAGCGAATAGTTTGATTTTTTGACTTTTTTTGTTTACAGTTCGAATAGCATTTCATCAGCAAATATTTTGAATAACTTAGGGTCAGTTATAGTTTTCACTGTGACACAAACTGTGAACACCTGTATGTGAAAAGCTGAAGTATTTGTTTTTTTACTGTAGCAAAAATTTGTTTTGTTGGTCTGTTGGTAAATCACTAAACAGACAAAATAAGCGATTAATTTGAAAAATGAAATACAATAATTGTTTTGCAGCAGCCAAAGACATAACTAATATTTTAATAGTGCAGTTCTCCTGGGTGATAACACTTTTGGTCTTGTACCATGACTTGTAAATTTATTGTTTTTAACGTCGTTCGCTCTTGTTGGTAACTAAAAGGTATTCAGTGCATAGCTAATGTTACGGTTTCACAGAGGGGACATCTAAGCTCATATTTTAGTTTTTCCTTTACCTTTTGATTTTGTTTGTAATATTATGCTCATTTTTCATTACATCGTTCATTCACTACAAATCTACGTAGAGCGATTTTCCTTGCGGAGTGAACCGATTTCTTTGTATGTACATCTGTCCCGCCCCTAAAACGCGCAGCTCTTGCAGCTGAACACCATGCACTGCTCTTGCCTTTTGTGCTTTTCGAGACAGATCGCTGGTGCAGTAACTGTACTCGACCGAGCTAATTGTTAATCTGCTTACAGCGCCTGTGCTACTACTCGTAAGCTATCACTATTTTCGTTATAGCGGTTACTTCCATCGTCTGTCATGTGTGATTCTTGGCAGAACACTCAAATAATTGTGAAAGACGACTGTCTATTCTCGACATGTGTAACCAGCGAGACATTCGGTTCTGATTGCTACATCGTCGCTGAAGAAGGTGAGCTTTTTTCAACTGACTATTGGACTCTGTTCATTGGATATGCAAATCAACGCACGCACGACTCTTTTTATGCATGTATCGACCGTTAATCGGACTGTTTTTCAGTGTCCTCTGGAATTGTTGCCGAGAGCGACCGTTTTGACGACAACGATTTTCTCTCACTTAGATCTCTTAAGGAAGAACCGCTCGATGAGGCACCCCATACAGGTTAGTTTCTCATTTGTGGAAGCATTATCTTGAATGGTATTTAAGTTGTTTTGATGCATAAGCTTGGCTTAATTATTGGAACTGTTTTATTTTTTACATGACAAAAGTGCAAATTTCTTTCATTACTGTTGTACAGGCAGTTGAACGGAAATTCTCAAAGAACAGTTTGCTAAATGTAGTTTTTCTCAGCGACGATGAGGTAGGAGTGTAGATGTTGGCGTCGTGTTGTAGGCGTCTTAAATGAAGTGTTAAACTGCTGGGGTTTACATTTGTTCTTAGTTCCCTTAGGTGAACTCATCCAGAGCTTATATCTTTTCCTTTCCTGATTCTAATTGTCACCGCATACTTTTTCTAGCACTCATGGACGACCTGAATGCGCCAATGATTACAAGCAGAGATTCTGCATGCTCCTCATCAACATCGGAAGACATCAGCCCGTCTGAATATTCATCAGCCCTAAATTTTAACAGTTTGATGGCTCCTACACCATCGTCCTGTTCATCGCCAGATTCACTGTGCGACTCACAATTCTCCGTCACCGATTATGGTTCATTTCAAACTAGTCTCTATCAACCGGGGGGTTTTACCAAAAAGCAAGCTGTTCCGGCAGTTAAAGGTTTGGGCTGCGGATTTAACTTTATTCTGCCATATACATATATTGTTTAAGACGTTTACGGGCAATTCACAAACTGCGGCCTGGAAGATGTGTCCCGCTTCGCATCTCGTCGAATTCAAGGGGGCCGCTCACGTACGAGCATGCACGAAATGGCAGTGCGAAAGCAACTAATTAGCGAACAGGTGAGCCAATAAGATAATCATCGGTCACTGCGTGACGCTTCTTGTATTCGCGGGGAGGTCACCCTGTTTTTCCGCACAGTACGTGCCAGGAGCTTGGTCAGAGATTAGGATCGATGACCGCCATGTCCTGATTTCTATCTGGAGCGTTTCTGATCGCTGCTAAAGATGGGCTTGTTTCAATTCGTGTTCTATGTTTATCGAGTGATGCTATAAAAATAGGGTTCTGAATCTAACACGTTTTTTGCCTCATCAATTACAGTATTCAAGGGAGTATAACATAACATAACATAACTGGAAAATTTTGACAGGGTACCAGTGAATCGGGAACCATTCAGCTGTCGGAAGAGGAAAAGCGAACCCTCCTACACGAAGGCTACGCCGTTCCTGTCTTTCTTCCCCTCAATAAATCCGAAGAAGAAGCGTTGAAGGTGGTTCGCCGAAAAATCAAAAATAAGGTTTGTTATGTGCGTTATTTGTGTCACTTTATTTATTTGCTGCATTAGTTAAGCGCTCAGGAGAGCAGGCGTCGCAGGAAGGTCTACGTTGACAAACTGGAGCAGTTGCACGACAAGACGTTATCCGAACTAAACAGCTACCGCATTCGTGTCCAACAGCTCTTAGCGGAAAATCAGAACCTCAAGGAACAGATCAAACATTGCCAGTTACACCCAACGGGTGTCTATTAAGCGGAGCTACATTATTAAAGATCAAATACATGAAATTGTTTTTGTAAATTAAGCTATTTCTTCTTGATTGCCATAATTTATATCGCTGTTCAAAGTTTTCAATACGCTCTCGGTCATTGTATGCAACATACTCTTCACTTTCAGCAAATCTGTGGGCTGTTGATAAGGCCTGTGTAGAAATACCGGGTTTTGGATTTATCGCTTAACCCTTCAATGCTGGTCGGTTTTATCTCCAAATTGTTTCTTTTTAAAAGTAGCCTTCCGCTGAAGAAGTACATCGTTGTACAATAAAGCTTTACACATTACCTTGATCTACGGAGGGGTTTGTATTTCTTGTGACTTAAAAAACATTATTTTGAAAGACGAAAAAAAATGACGTATGGTCACTAAATCTATTCTAGCTACATACGCTATTACTCAAATACATTGTACAAATACATATAAGGATAGGTAGTGTCTCGGTTCTCTCTCTATCGATAAAGGACGGTTGGATCCTGCTCTTGCTCAGCGAAAGTTTAACCTGTTTTTTTTGTATTTTTGAATTTTAATTTGTCTACATATAACTCGTAATGAACATTACGCAAGCAAAAACACAAGGAAAATTGCGTTATTTTATGCAGTTCGGCTTTTTATCTCCGGAAAGCCCTAGCTAGTTACAACCGGTAATCCGACGGCAACCCGTTAATCTGTCCAAAATGAATAAAGGCCGCGCGTTATGACTCAATCGCTGTCAGTAGGTACTGGTTTTACCTCTTTGCCTCATTCCCGTATCGGGCATCGCCAGTATGTCGCATTTCACTTGCATCATGCAGACTGCCTACATCGCTCTTATTGTCTGTTTCAGGTTAGTATGCATGTAGGTATGTCTACAATAACAGTTCAGCCATGTTAATTCCCAATTTGTTGGAAGCAATTTCTTCAATGCGCTTTCCGGTTATGGAAGCGATATGTGTCGCTATATTTCATGTCCATTTGGCCAGTATTGTATGAACGGAGTGTGTATGACAACGGCAGGCACATCATCAGCAGCTCTCTTGTCGGGTTTCGGACTCGGCGGAGTAACAGGAGGAGGATACTCGGCTTTAGGTGGAGCTGCTCTCAGCAGTAAGCGTAGGTTGCTCATAATTTCTGCAAGAAAAAATTGTATTTCTGTTAGAACAAATAGAGTAAAAAAACAGTCGGAAAATATAGCACCAGACAAAACTGCGCCGAGCCTATTTCCGCTTAATTTCAAGCGTAGGATAGTAAATTCAACAACCGGTTGATTACCCAGTTGCCAAGTAAATTGCGCAAGGTCTGTCTAGCGTAAGAACTAAACTCGATTTGTTTGTTGCAAATCTTAACGTTAATTTATTTTATAACGCTAGATTTTTCTTTGGTTTCGGTTTAAACGACATGACAATACATTTAAATAAAAACATGTTTGTTCATAAAGAAATGGGGTGCTCAAGCATCAATAATATTAGACCCACTGAGAATGTTTATTGATCTAGATGTTCTTTATACGTTATGTTTTCAAGCAGTCAGTAATGCTTTATCTATGTTTTGTGCAGTATTACCCATTAATGACAGTGGAAATATAAAAGAACACTTTTTGAAGATATCTACTTTATTCTTATTATGTTATCTTACTGGGACATATTTTGATGATTGCTAAAGGGTAAATAAACAACGATCAATTGTGAAGTGTTTAGGAAGCCAAAGCTCCGTTGATGTGTGTTTTTGGATTTGGTATCTCAATTGATACAAATGGGTCAATAATCGTTTTTATTGTTATGAACGAAACAACTATTTTTCACAAAAAGTGCTCTTATCGCGGATTACAGAATTTCATGATCAACGATGAAAAACTAACTTATAAACAACTGCTATCGTTAGACAGTACTTTTACATGACGCAGAAAACACTAGCTTTGACGTCAGACATGTACGTAACAAGTAGTGCAAAATAACAGATTCCACTTAACTTTTGTGTACCAATGAGGAAAACAATCGATAAATGTTCCCATTAATCAATGTCACCTAGGTTTTAGTAGAATGATTAAGCATTGTAACACTGTAACACCTTAATAATGACTAACAGTCACTGTACAGAATTCCAATTTGAAGTACAGGCTAAACAGCAAGCAGCCAAATGAGGCGCCACTGTAGAAAGGTCCATTTCCGACTGCTACAGGATCCAACATCGCCAGCCGTTTTATCATTTTTAAGTATGGGGAAAAGTGTGAAAATTAAAAAAATGTTATCATGTTATCATATTATCTTAACTTACCCAAACTTGTGCCTATGATTTGTCTGTGGTATGAGTTGTCTTTGGTATGAGTTGTCCTGGCATGAGTTGTCCTGGGATAAGGTGTGCCGACCCCAAACTATTCGCCATTTAATGTGCAACAACCCAGAAGCTTGTGTCTTTATATTGTGCTTTTGTATTTATTTAGTTTGCTCGGAAACCCAAGACTGCTATAGTGGGCAAATTTGTCAAATGGGTCGTTGTACTTATGTCGGCAGTCTTCCTGCTTACAGCGGATTGGGAGCAACAGCAGGACTCGGTGGACTTGGAGGTCTTGGAGCGCCCACGCTATCCGGTATTATGAAAAAGTAGATCACGCTAAGACATATTACTCAGGTGTTCAAATGTGTAATCTCATGCAGCAGTGCTTAAACGGACAGATATGCGTCAATGGATATTGCTCACAAAGCAATGTTGCCTACAGTGGATCTCAAAGCCAGCCGAGCACTACATGTATAAATGAAGCCGTATTTATCTTATTAATATCTATTTGTTTGAGCTTGTGCCACGGGAGCCGTCTGTCCAGTCGGTCAATTCTGTGTTGCCGGCTTCTGCGTGCAAAATCAGTTCTCTTCCACGTTTGGTAAGTCTTGCACTGATTGATCGACATTATCCAAATTCAGCCTGCGCCAATGGAGTTTTATGCCCGGCAGGGATGTACTGTCAACTAGGAAGATGCATTAGTAATGGAGTCATCGGATAGTCGAAAGGACAGCAATGTGTCTTACATGAGTCCAATAAAGCTTTCTTTGCATTGGGTTGGTTAATATGGGATGACTTGAATGTCGTCTAATGTTGCGGTGTGCATCAATAGGGACAAATCGGTTTGTGCGCTGTCACCAGTAGTCTCTCCTTTTCCCTACCAATATGCGTTTTCCTTTCGTTTGTGTGTATTGCAACTAATTTAACTGTTTTGTTCACCTTACTCAAAAAAATAGTACCTTGAGATCTTCAAAATGTCATGTTAAATGGGCTTCTAGCAATCTAACTATGCAAAAAATGGTTGCCCATCCGAAATGTTCGTGCTATTTACATGCTTTTAATGAAACTGACAATATTGTGTTGGCATTATAACAAAAGATCACACACAGTAAAACATACACGCTATTATCTAAGAACAAAAATTCGCACATTTGACCTTCTGATACAAACAAATGACGAGTATACATGTTTAGGTTATTGTGTTCCATTTATTGTTACTAGGCTGATTTATACACAAATAAAAGAACAGTAATTATGACTTATCCAGCTCTGCTCGGTGACGGCTTGTCAGTCTCTTCGCCTCTTTGAAGCTTTACCATTACTTCAGAAAGCATTTTGTTGCACATTGCGGCATAAGGATTAATGGCGACAAGTTGCATCTTTGCAAAACTAGAGCCCAGGTCCGCTGCTCTTTGGAAATCAGCCTGGAATATTTGGATGGTATAATAAAATGATAAGATAAAAAATATAGTATGATCAACTTTCAAGAATGAAATGTGGATTTAATGAAGACCTGGATATTTAAACGCAATTTTCTCAAAAACCTTCGATTGTCTCAAAAAAGCGGATGCTACTGAACAACTAATCAAAAACATCCCTGATGCCATTAACATCATGCTGTGGTTGCTGTTTTTATCGAAATCTCACTAAAGCCATACCTTTGCCTCTTCGGTCTTTCCTTGAAGTCGTCGTACCATAGCCCTTTGAATAAACGACTGACATGCGCTTTTGCCACTTCCTCCGCTCAGTTCAATAGCTCTGTCGAGGTCTTTCAAAGAATCTAAAAATATATAAAGCTACTCTTGTGGTGGTATGAACAAACCATCTATCTTGCCCAGCAATCGGAGGGCTTGAGCCCTGTTGTTATAAATAGAAGGATTTACAGGACATATCTCGATGGCGGCGGTGAACAATCCAAGTGCCTCTTTTACGTCACCTTGTTCTGCCTTGGTAATTCCCTCCAATTCAATGTTCCTGCTTTCTTTGAATCCTTCATGCGAAATTTCTTCTAAAAACAATATAGGCCGGATTCGAGTACGTCATTTGAGGACAACTGACTGTCTTCAGGAATTGTCGCATCACCAGCGGTTGTCTCGGTGGGCATAAGAGGATTAAGGATCATGTTGAGAACGGCACGGTCATTGGACGAAGACATTGTGAAAAGACTTTTGATCGCTGAAAAACAGGGAAAACAGTTAACGGCACACGTATAACGCAAGCACTAGGATATGTCAAAAATGGAAATGACAGAACCAAACGAACGAGATAATATGACGACCGCGTGATCGGTCGACTGCTGGCAGCGGCGCGTGATTGCTCTCCCGCAGAACGTGTGCGCTTCTTCCTTGAAAAGTCGACATATCAACGACATTGACGCCAGCGCTGCACTGATGCACTGCGACCGAGAAAGCTTACTGAATGACTAACGACTTTACTAAGGTCTCCTCCTACTTCTACAACCTGTCCATAATTGGTGTAAAAAATGATTTAAAACCTCACCAGGAATGTTCGCGAGTTGGCCAATTTTCCGAATTTTGTGAGTGGGTGCATTTGATAGGCCTCGGTGCACATAGTCACAATTGACAACTTTTAGCTGCCATCTCCCCGAATTATTTTTTTTTTATTTTTAAAAGTCGAAAAATTGACTTTTTTAACTATTATTTTCTTACACATGAGCGCTCCAATTTTGTCGTTCTTAGGGGCGCTGGATAGAGCTCGGCGTGCTCTATCGTTTGCGCCC